>JAOTAV010016821.1:0-24537 GCA_026546445.1 Cyclargus thomasi
CAAATTTTTCTAAATAGTTTCCACAAGTCACAGTCTCCATGGCGCTGGTGTTTCACTAGTGTTACGTCTTAAATGACATTCTTTATACAGCTTTATTTATATGAACATAGGAACTGCGGTGTCATTGTTATCAACTACTATTTATTAGGATTGATATCTATAAAGTCGTGTTCATACAAGGGTTTTTACAAAATTTTTCTTTACTTAAAATGGTTAGTGAAGCACAGGTTTTGTTAGCTAAAAAAAATACTTTTGCGGTAGGTGTGTGTTTAAAATGTTGTTGTATTTCATACTCGTTTTGTAATATACGCGATCAAAGTAATAGAGAACACGATTCTCCTTAGATCTCTTTTCACAGTTATGTAATCCTTTTATTGTGAATCTAGCTGTTGCCTGCAACTCCGCCCGCATGGTAACAAAGATAAGAATTGTTATTTTGTTTAGCAAAATTAAATGCTTATCACCTAGTGAATTATTAACAGAACCCGCAATAAACTTTTTAAACTTTGCTATGATAAATTAATTGAGCCGAGTACAATGAGTAGCTATCAAGCGCCGTTGTAGTGCATGCCAGTTATCAGAGATGGCACTGTATGTGTAAAATAATTTCCCTGTTTTCTTGCATTTCTCCTGAATTTTTTCCATCATTTTCTTTCCTATAAACCTCACGGAGCCGGAGATCTTTCTTAAGAATGCGAAACTGTCGAAATTGGCTTGTGCGTTCTGGTAGAAGTTCGTCAGAAAGGAAAACCCGACTTATTATATTTTTATATAATAGATAAGCTATTCTAAAATGTAAAGCTCTAGTCACACCTTTGCTTGACTAATTTCATCTCCGATATCTGGTTGCTACACATATTTTACTATGCAGTATCTATAGTATATCTATATATCTATAGTATTATAGAAATAACTCAAGTAGACTATTATGTGGTGGTACGAAGGTATTACATAAATCAACCTAATTGACCCGTCTCGTTGTTCTCATAAAACTCAACTAGTGCTAATGATTGTGTACATTTTTACTATAATATTACTAGCGGACCCGACAGATGTTGTCCAGCCAGTTCGCAAACCAAGGCGAATGTAAATCTTTCTCGAGTCCCCTTAAACACAAAATTCCATAAAAATCGACCTATGCAGTCTTTAAGGAGTGACAAATACTTACAGAAGAATTATATACATGAAGATGTAAAATATTATGTAATAAGAAATGTTTTTACGTTTATGTAAATAGGCTTTTGTGGAGGCAACATAATATTTGCTCGTTGATAAGTTTCTGTCAAAGATTGCATAACAGACAATCTTGCAAATGCTATGTTATCATATTTTGTTAGTAATTACGCAGAAGTATATGGGAAAACTATATGGAAAATCATACAATTTAATTTTCATAGTGTTGTCCGCGGTTTCTTTTATATAATTTAAAATTATAAGCATTAAATTTTTTGTTTGAGCGATTCGGTCTTCGAGCAGGAACTACGCTTCCATAATTTCCCCGTTATTAAAAATATCTAACGATCTTTTACGGATCTTAAAGTATCTTTAAGTTTTACCAGAAACAGTTCTGCGGATTAAGCATAAAAATATACTACTGCATTACGCGTAATAATTTTAAAACAATGTGTACAATACATAATTAGCTCTGAATAGGATTTGAACCATTTTGTTAAGACGTAAAAAGGAGCTTGATATAGCTGACTATATGACGTTTAAGACACTTTCTATGACGTTTAAGGTTATATTCTGACTGTCGCAGTCAGAAACGAATACTTATTAATGATCTTGTGCGTATCCGCACAGCAAATTTTAATTGCGCTCATTTTCAATGATTAATTGCGCTTTTTTTAAATGATTATTTGCGCTTTTTTCTGCCAGTGTGGATACCGTGATATACCTCAGTGAGTGACAGAAATACTCGAATAAAACGGCAATGAGCATCCGTATTATACTTGAGATCGGAAAATGTCTCATTGGTACACGCCTCCACCCGGGTTTGAACCTGCACCCTCGCGAGTGCGAACCAAAGGTAGGCCCAGTAGGTAGATCACTAGTCCACGGACGCTCTGATAAACAGGAACCATGTAAGATCGATCGAGGGACATGAATACACTTAGATTGAATCATCCACAGTAATTGGCTACGGTTAACTAAAAAGGGAAAATATATTTTTTTATGCCAGTGCGGATACCCGTCTAGTATAATTGTTATTAAGTGTTTAATATGTATAGTAATCCTTTTTCTCATTGTGCGCGTTCTATCTGCTTTCTTACATCCCATTTCTCTGTATAGGGCTGCTGTAAGAAATTTCTGTAAGAAATAAGCAGTCCTTTGTGTCGTATCTCCATGTAAATTGTAATGTTTTAATGTTACATGTGCATATTAAATTGTTAAATAAAAAAAAAATGTGATATACCTCAATGAGTGACAGATATACTCGAATATAAATCGAAGTGCGGACTGTGGACATTCACTCCCTATTCCATAATAATGATTTATTTTGATAACTGACGGACTCATAATGATTCGATATCTATACATTGATACGCGAGCGGAAAACTTTGTACCCCTTTTTACGAAAGACGCGTAGATGTAAAAGCGTGAAACTCCTCCCAGTTATAGTTGATATCGTGGAGGAGGAGCGTGGAATACCAATATTGTACTAAGATATGCTTAAATCTTTTTAATAAATAAAACGCTACAATATTTTGACATGACACGATAATCATACACGAAATAATTTTGACTATGGTTGAACTACTCCACCATTCAAGATAATTTTTCCGTAGCTTGTCGAGCAATTTGTCAGTTTTAAAAATGTATCATGCCTAGTGATTCTCTAGGTTAGAATTATAATTTTGGTTAACTAAAAAGGGTAAAATTATTATTATTTTTAACAAAAAAATAATAAAAAAGAAACTAAAAAGCCTTAAATAATATTTATTCTTTAATAGTGCTTGTTTCAGAATTCGGTGAGGCATCAGTCTATTTCCGTACAAAATTTGTTTATTTGTGAAACTAGCTGTTCCTCGCGGTGCTACACGCGCAAATAAAAAACAAAACATCCCGTTTTGTAAAGAAGTCCTAATTCAGTATTATTTTAATTTATTTTTACGATTAGTTTTAATAGCTGCAACAGAAATACATAATTTGCGAAAAATAGATTGCCTAGTTATTGTGGTTCTTGTGATAGAGGACTGTTGCTAGGGGACTGTGTATGCGTATACGCGGATATATATTTTTAACGATTCGGCACATCACTAGTTTTAATCCAGAATACCAGCTACCTCTTTGCCAAATTTTATCGAAATCAGTCCAGCCGTTTAAGCGTAAAGAAGTTACAAACGTACACGCTCACAAACTCACAAAATTTTGTAGTTATAATATTAATAGGAAGTGAGACATCCCCTGTTGGTGCCCGGGATCCAAACAAACTCCTCAGCTGTATATATATATAGAATATAGATGTAGACTTAATACTATAACGTATTCTTAGAAATATTCAGAACGCTTTTAAACGCTCTTCTTCTCAGAACACATAGGTTTTTAACCCAACGAGAGAGTGTTCGTAGGCAATATTTATAATAACAGTGAGCATGCCCCTGCAGGCTGGTGGTGCTGTAGATGTGAAAATTGCACATTCCCAGGGTCTCGCACCCCGGGGCTAAGCGAGAGCTGCACTTATTTTGTTGCTAAACTTTTTAATAATTATTGCTTTTATGTCAAGGTCTTTGAGTCTTTTGAGATTTAAGTGCAAGTGGATAACGCAAGAAGTTTTGCATTCTTGAGTCTTGTACATGGGCCATCGGGGTAAGTTGAACCTTTAATAAGTGTGTCAAAACGTTAAGTACATTACCCAATAAAATATAAATTATAAAATGATTTCCATTCTTTAACTGTTTAGCGAGGAATGTACCGCGGACATCGATGTTTTGCAAAAACTGCATAAACTACGAATGGTTGGTTAAGATGTACAATTTTATTTTACAAAATACAATATAAGTAACACTACAATCCCAAAGGAGGATTTCTTATTTATTGTTTTTATTAATTATAAATAATTGTTTAAGGCCGTTGGCGCATGATTCTGATCGACGCGACAGGTAGATGCGACACACAATAACTCAAATAAAATATGTAATAAAATGCCACTTTATGACATAAGCTACAGTTTTCATTTTGTAGCGGTGTAATGCGTAGCTAGTGTCATTAGAAAAATATACCTATTGATTATGTCATAAACTGGCATTTTATTAGTTTTTTTGTTATTGTTTGCTTTAGCGTCATATGACGAAAAGAATCTTTCTTTGATAATATCTTTAACATCTTGTCAGATACCAAATCCGAATTCCTAATCAGAAAAATTCGGATGCTCCGCCGTACGCTCTGTTCATCAATACGATCCGAAATTTCTGATAAGTTCTTGTATGTTTGCTAACTGACGCGCCGAATGTTTTGGATCAGAAATCCCGATAATGTTCGGGCAAACGTATGATTTGCGCAATTTTTATGCTGAACTTGGCTGTTCTTTTTTACATTTATGTCTATTTTACGGGGTATATTATTTATTACTTTTTGTAAAGAATCTTCATGTTGATGTTGATACGCGAGCGGAAAACTTTGCTTTTTACGAAGGACGCGTAGATATAAAAGTATGCAATTTCTCCCAGTTATTTCATATGGAGGATGAGCGTAGAATACCAATATTAGATATTATATATTATTATTATATAATACTAGCTGACACGGCAAACGTTGTTTTGCCATATAAATAATTTCCCCTAACATTTAGGGGGATGAAAAATAGCTGTTGGCCGATTCTCCTAGATACCGGATAAGCAAAAAATTTCATCAGAATCGGTCAAGCCGTTTCGGAGAAGTATGGCAACGAAACCTGTGACACGAGAATTATATATATTAGATGCTTTAATCTTGCATATTTTTAGTAAATAAAACGCAACTTACACTACAAATTACAATATGCACACTACAATGGCCTACATATATACAAGTTTAATGGCCTGGAAGCGTCTCGTTTATGCTGAATCAAGTCTGTGATTGAATTGAGAATTGATTATATTTTTTTATTTATGGTACTTGTTTTATAATAGTTCATATTTTTATTTACGGACGAATTTGGACCACAGGGTGACCTTTCGTAGAAGCGATTACCTTAATCACCTAATAAATGTTGAATAGTCTATCCACAACTTATCTGGCAGATCCACTGACAAAAACACAAAGTAGATCTCCATATCAAATTTCAGTTAAATTTGGGTGTATTGGGTAACAGACACGGGCACAGGAGAGCAGACATACAGACACACTTTTGCATTTGTTGTATGTCCATATGAAATTATACTGCTATATGTCATGTACACTAGTGTACAAGTTGTCAAGTAATACATAAGTATATAGGACGTACAACATTAGCTGGACAGTATATAATATATAAATACTACTAGCTACTAAGATGAGAATTATTGTTTTCTTGCTTTTGACGACCTCTGTGGCTCAGTTGGTAAGCGCGTTGGTAGGTTATGCCGGGGGGCGTGGGTTCGAATTCCGCCGTCGGAACGAAAAGTTTTTCAATGTTCCTGGGTCTTGGATGTGTATTAAATATGAGTATCATGTAATAAAAATCTTCAATATGTGTATAGTATAAAAAGTATTAAATATATTTCCGTTGTCCGGTACCTGTAACACAAGTCCCTCGGGTAATCAGCACGAGCGCGAGGCCAGACTGATGTGGTATAAAGAGTCCATTGATATTATATTATTATTATTATATTTTCTCTTGAAATTATTTCTGAATTTTCTTTGTTATAAACCTCACAGAGCCCGAGACCTTTCTATTTGAAATAAAATGTATCATATATTCTAAGTAAGCTAATAACCTACTTGTATACGGTACTTTGTAATTGAATCCAACTGACACTTGGCCGATTTCCTAGATATTATTATTTTTATAGTCACTTAATCCATCATCATACATCGTACAGGTCTTTTGGATTAGATATTCCATGTTGGAATAAGATGTACCCTTTGTACACAATATATATTTTTAGTTTTATTATACTTTTTTGTTTTTATTTTCTCTGTTTTGTGTGTACATAAATTGTATAAAAAAAACAATCCTATATCACCTCAGATTTTTTACATGGGATCATCACCTTTTTGAGTTTATTCGTAACAAACATTCAAATATATAAATCTTTCCTCTCTATAAAATATTTTCGCTAACGTTTTTAAGTGACTGTATCCCTTCTTTGTATCACATCATAAAGGATAGCCATTTACTTGGCCCGGAGTCCATCACGTAACGACGTTCACGCCCCGTTGTTTACGGTGGGTCTACGTGTCCACCGTAGCCCGTAGCCCTCACGTAGCCGTCACGTAGCACGTAGATTTCCCCCGGGACCACACCCTTCAGGAACCTTTCACTGTTACAATCTACCGAATTATCTATGGTCTGTCTTTTATTGTGCTTGGGAATTCGTTTTTTTTTTCGGGCAGATTTTGAATAAGTCTTGTTTTTTTTTCTATTTTCTATCCTTTTCTACATAGGAAGGATTATTTTATTTTGGATGTTGTCACAATAATCATTTTAATTGCGAGGGTTTCTTTGTCATAATAATCTAAAATACTAATTCATTTGTGTGTTATGCTGTTGAAAATACGGACATTGGCATAAAACTTCATGTGAAATGAAATTCCTTACCAACTTATTTTCATTCGACAATAATACATAATTGAAGACATAAGTGGAAGAAGCGGGTAACTGACATTTCAAAAACTGCCGGATTTTTGCGTAAATGAACGGCTTAGGATCGGAAAAACGATTTGAAATTAAAACAATGTGGATTTGATGTATAACTAGGTAGACAAGCTATATAATGAAATCGCTAAATTACAAGACTTATCAAAATTGTATAGGAAAAAATCAGTATTTACTCGAAGGTTGTAAAACGTTAGTTGTTCGCTTCTTCCGCTTATGTCTTCAATTATGTTGTTAACCTCGCAATTGCGTGGCGTAAAATCAAGTTATGAAACGGAAACTGCAAATTTTTTCGCAACAAAATCAAGCATTTGTTTACTAACTACAGATGATTTCTGTGGTTTACGCTTGAAGAGGTAACAAACAGATACACGGGTTACTTTTAATAACATTAAGGGGCAAGTGAATAGACCTGATGCCTTCGCCCATGGACATTTATAACATCAGAAGAGTCGCGAGTGAGCTGCCGGCCTTTTGATGAAGGAAATAAGGTACAGTGGTTTTGCCGCAGTAGAGCCATGCTTCGGCACGAATAGGCCGGCTCGACTGGAGTGATACCACGGCCTTACAGGAAAGTGGCGTGAGACGGCGTTGTGCTGTGTTTCGTTCAGTGAGTGAGTTTACCGGTGGGCCAACTTCCCTAATCCCCCCTATCCCTATTCCCATTCCCTTTTCCCTCAAAAAGGCCGACAACGCACAAGCGACTCCTCGGATGCCACGAGTGATTTCCACTAGGTAACCCGTCTGCTCGTTTGCCCCCTAAATACATAAAAAAAGCGATGACGGGTGTGATAAAAAGAATACACGATTCGTATATTAATGTAATTTATTTAAAATAATATAACCAATAACATCTATACATCACAGGAGCGGGGTATCTTGAAACACAATCGCTAACACAAGTCTGAACATTTGCCGGCTCAAGACGGAGACATGACGCGAGGCAGACCCGGGGTGAACGGATATCCATCGGGACCGAACGATTTTTTTAAATCTGACATCGTACGATGCGGAGTAACCGGACGATTCCGCGCGGGCGAATTGTGCGAGGTTCGATGACATTTCTGCATAATATATCGAATTCTACAATATGGAAGATGAGTGTAAAACAAAATTTATTGAATTTAGTATGATAGTGGGCTAAAAGATATACAGAATGACAAAAAATCTCTGAATTCTGCTGAGAAATAAGTAAAATATAAGCGATTTAAGTTTTCTATCCGTCTCTTTCTCTCAAAACGTAATTTAGTATGAACTTTGTATGCAGCTTATGGACTTTGACGCCACAATCAATATCGGATCTCTCTTTCTGACTACTTTAAATATTGTAACTTTGTTGTTTTCAATTTTATGAAGAAACTTACTGGACTACATCGTTTTTTAACGACAATAGATTTATTTAAAGAACTAGTTGGTGCCCGCAACTTCGTTGCGATTTGTATGTCACGCGGGAACCGTACATTTTCTCGGGATAAAAATCCTATATGTTGCCCAGACCTAAAAGCTATTAAACAAAAAAGGTCAAATCCGTCCAGTAGTTTCTGAGATTAAAGCGCACAAACAGACAAAGAGACTAACAGATATGTGTTATATTATTGTTCCTCAGCAACCCCATCTTCATTATTTTGTGATAATATTAAATGTACAGACACGACAATTTTACTGTTTTATTATATGTATAATATAATATAGCAGAAAAAAATCATGCATATTCCCTATTAGTTTCCTTCGCCGCGGACTGCTTGTTCGGTTCTGATAGATGAGGTTTCATGATTAAATAGTGCGCCGACATTTAATTTCTGGTGGACCATCCATAAAGTACGTAACACGTCAAGAGAGACGAAGCTGAGAGTGCAATATTGGGGAGGTTCCAATTTTTTAAACTGTGATAAGTGAATTTGACCGAGGTACTTTATGCATGGTTCCTAACATAATGTGGTCTCGGTTCTTCTAAAACTACTTAAGTTGTTAAACGTTACGCTGACAGTGGAATTCGGGTAGAATGATTTCAGTCTGATGAATTTTTCTTTAAAGCGATGTTAGAAGAAAGAGTTCTTCAATTTTTTATTGAAACTTTACTAGACGAGTTACAAAATTACAAACAATTGATATGAACATGTTTTTGACTCGCCTAGTGGTTAGGGCTGCAGGCTATATAGCTTATCTTCAGCTCCGTAAAGGTAGAATCTATATTCGAAGATGTTTTTACAATAGCATTAAAAGCCGGCAAATACTTGCATCTAGCACGCGATATAAAATTGACATCCTTACAATAAATATAGCCTAAGTACAGTCGCTGTAATGTCGTCGCAAACTTTTTAAAGATTTTAATTAGATCAAACTTTAATAAAGTTGAAACGATCAGACACAACGCCCGATTCGCAACATTAGAGGTTTAGGGTCGATTGTCCACCAACACAGTCATCCGGGAACGAGAATATTGCGGCAGGATTAAATGCAACTTTATGACATAGACTACAGGTTTCATTTTCCTCTACGCCTTTAATGAGGGGGAAGACATTAACGATAGAGCAATGTCGCTAAAATTGAAACTTATAGCCTTGATCATAAAGTTGCATTTTATACGGCCGAAATATTCTTGTACTCGGTTGACTGTTCTGGTGGACAAACGGCGTAAGATCTGAATATATTGGTTTGACTGGTGAAAAGTCCACTACCGTCGTGATACTAAAAGTTGCATGTGCGTTGCCGATTTTCAAAGGAAATTGTGTCAGTCAATGGTTCGGAAACAGTGTTAGCGCCAATTCGTTCCATAGTTTTGAGTACTTATAAATTAGGGAGAGTTTTATCACATTCGGTTGTGCGCATCTTTAATCTTAGTCCAATAATAGGCCTTTTTAATTTTTTTATAGTAATAAAAAAAATTGTTCCCCCCTTATTCATAAAAATATCCAAAGAGTGTTTGACTTATCATGATTCGCAGTCCGTTTTTTGAATATAGAAAATGTCACACGACAGAAAGGGACAGCGAACCTTAAATAGTTAAACAATGCTTAAATATTTTTATGTATGAACTTAAGAGTTTCTCCCTGCTTTATTTGACGACATGAATTAAATGTTTATGTCACTTTCTTTGAATATTTCGCGAATGATTTAGCATTAATAAAATTTAGGCGACGTAAATTTGCGACGTATTTTAGCGACTTTGAAATAAAATAACGGCGTTATAACATATTACAAAAATCAAAAGTTCACAATAAATTAGATCTTAATTTTTTTTTTTTATTAAAAATTCATTATAAATACGATCTTACGTCTATCGAATGAGGTTATACTCGCCACGAAATAAATCTGTTCCATAAACCCTCGATAAATATCTGACAAATCGTGGCGTTAAATGTGGAAATTTATTTAAATGTGTGCGAAGAGTTCCAAGGTAGGAAAGAAAAGAGACAGAAGACGTCTGCAAGTTATAAGTTTAACCGGGTTCAACTTTATATCACTAACCGACATACATTACAAGGAGCGTTATTATGAACTTAGATTTTGACGAGATTGTAACATCTCTGTGTGTCTATATGTTATGTCTTAGTTCATAAGAAAACTCAATTGACAAGCAATAACAAGAGTTGACACTGTTAATTTCGTTTAACAAGGGAATAATAGTTAAACGAAGGTTAATGATTTTCATTATACAATTTTAGCTTACAACAATTATTTTGTCTATTATGCATTCGCTAAAAATTGGCGATATGGTTTATTAACCTTCTGTCAAAAAATTGTCATTTCTATACAAAACGCGATTGTAAACAAAGTGTTGTGTTGTCACTTAGTTATTGACAATCGCGGTTTGTATAGAAATTTGTTTGGTTAATGAACCATACCGTCAATCTTGAGCAAGAAGACATGGTTATATGGTTATGACGTATTTTTCGGCCTGTTTAGGGTTTATAAACCTATGTTACGACCCACGCACACATTGAAACAAACTTCCCGCACATTAATATAATTTACGAAATCTAAAGATATGCGTAACTAGAAACAGGTTAATAAATTGATTCTACAACTAAATACACTTTTTACAAATCTTAGTACATTCAAGCGAGACTTCTAAGTCATATAAATACCATCTAAATAATATCGTTTACCAGTTATAGTGGCACGCCAAGTCGTTGGGACACAAACAAATAGAAATCGTAAATGGACGATAAACCATCGAAGATTTAAGTAATTTGCTGATAGAAATTTTGAGGTTATCTTTTTGTGCGTCCCACACAAAACAATTACGCCCCCTCTTAGCTGTTGGCGCAAATACGTACAAAAGATTATTGTAAATTGTTCTATAGTGCTGAGAGATGATTTAAGCTATTGTGCCTATAACTGTACAATCATTTTGACAGCTCAATTGTGCTTGATTACACGAGTGTACTTCTAATCTGATCACTCGTATTGTTCGACCGACTATCAATAATTCTTAATATTGATAAACTATCTTGTCAACTTCTATCTCAAGATTTATTAGTACTGGATGTACTATCAGCAAAGTTTGTTTGTTTTCTGTGGTTTGTAACCGGAGTTTATAATGTGTAGTTATACCGGAGTTTATTGGCTTACTTCATATGTTAGCCTATAAAAAAACAACTTAAAATATAAAAGTTTTGAATTTGCGAAAATTTCGGATACCAATTATCCACTGATACCTATAACTGGTAAAAATATTATTATAATTAATATTTCAGTAAAGCTAATAATACTGTACAAACTTTCTATTAAGTAATGAATATTTTAGACGATTAAAAAATTAATTATTATTATGAATTATTTCTTAAACACTTACTTTGGCAAGAAATATATAATTTTTAAATCTGGACCTTACAACAGATTCGTTAAAAGGAGATTGTGAGAAAAGAAGAGTAAATGTAGTCCAGGCTTTTATTCTATGGTCGCCATAAAAAACTAAGACAAATGAAGGAGCTATACACAAATATTAAAAGTCTTAACTTTAAGCTTTCTTACTAAATGAGGTACGTTAAAATATTATGACTATGTTTTGTGAAGATGAATTATATCGTAACCTACGCCTATAATAATATACAATAAAAAATATCAAATGTCAAAAATGGCGCGCAAAATTTTTGACGTACCGGGACTCGGCGTCAGTGTTGCCCTGTCGCCAACCATAACCCCGTAAAGCGGCGCTTTTGGGTGCAGTTTTTTAATGCCGATGTATGAAATAGCAATGATCCTGTATCTACTTAAAACAAGTTAAACAGGCGAAAATTTATTACAAACTAACAATTATACAAAATGCATTGAAATGGAACGAAATTTTATGTCTAGCATAAATATATAAATAAATAATAATCTAAGGCAAGTTGCCAGGTGTGAAATTAGAATGAATCTTTTTCACAATCGGCAACTACTAACAAAACATACAGTCCTTGTTACAACAAATTATAACGAGTAAGTAGGTGTGTTATGTAAGTTTTAAGGTAAGGTTAATATTCCTTCTCATAAAATAGTCCATTATTCTCTTATAAGTATCCATAATAGTCGTAAATGGCAGTATTATGCACGGAACATAGACGGATTTACCTTACAGACTTTTAAATAGGCCCTGTCGGCTGAACCACAATTAAAATATATACAGCAGAACTTTAACTGTGTCCTCAAAACCACGACTTTTTTTTTCATTTCATATCTAGCTTACAATGAGCGTGCGCCGATTCAAGCATTTGAGTGTCAATATCTATTGTATATATTTTCATCATGGCTGCACACCGCGATTCCTTTGCTCGATGTTTTCCAAGATGGCATCGCTTAATGACAGTTGACAGCGCGCCGCTGCAGGCGCCGGATGCGTCGGTGCCAGTCGTCCCTCCACTCCAGTAGCAAGGTCCTCTCTCCGACGGTCAGCCCCGGCAGACCAGTTGACGCTCCTTCTTTTTCCACTCCTAATATTAAGTAGGACCTGCGGAAATCAAAATTTTTAGCACGGGCACACTTTACAAATAGGGTGAATATGAGCCACATTTCTAATGGGACTGATAAAAATATTAATTTTCTTTTTACGCTTTATTACAACGATTATTTATTGCAATTTTTCTATTCTTATTTTGAATTGCGATTGTGTTTAGCTCGGTTAAGTAATTGTCACCTTTCTCATTCCTTTTAGAATGTAAGAAATACAAAAGTTAATAGTAGTAAAGTTTTCTTAATTTAATTTTCTGATTTTAATACTTAAATTGCTAGCTCACCCGGTCTAATTTATTTTTTGTAAATATGGTATGTGTGCATGAGAAAGTGATTAAAACTCTCTTCCAATATTTCGACAGTATTCGTGTCTTTGAGATTATGGCTACGAAGTGCATCGGATTCGGATCATTATAAAGTTTCATAATGAAATAAGACGACGATCATAAAATTAAAATAGATAGCCCTTCACATATTTGTCATGCTAGATCTTGTGATGATAATAATTTATTTTTGTTGCCTGTCAATTGATATTAAAATTTATTTGAGCCAATTTGACCAAAGTAAGCAAATGTCAATTAAAATTCCCAAAAAATCATATGTTCAAGGATGATCCTTTCAACATTAACAAAAGGTGAATGAAATATATTTTTTTAGTCACTAGATAGAAGTTTGACTGCAGCAAAGACGCAGCGCATTTGAGACGGGCTTTTTTGAATGTATAGTTCAACTCAATTGTGCGCGGTATTCTATGTTTGTAAGCCTTGTTTACCCGAACGGCGTCTGCCGTGTCTCTGCCCAATAAATTAAAATTTTATATTTACAAGCGCACACACACATGGCCCTATGTGTGCGTGCGCACAGCCAGATTGAACTATCTGCAAGATGCAACTAAGTCGTCTATTACAATAACATTATGTAACGTCACAATCGATAACTCACTTATTAATCTTGATCTTCGGACACTTGCAGGCGAGGTCTGTGGCGCGTACGTAGAGCGGTGCGGGGCCGCGTCGCAGGCGGCTGCGGGGGCCGCGTTTGTACACCGCCTGCACGGACAGACCGAGACGTACCCAGCCGCCGCTCGCCGCCGCGTCGCGTTCCACCACGCGACCCATTATGACTGACAACAAGAGAATTGATTAAGGAAGAAACAGGGAAAAGCTGGGCGGAGTCGTGTACCAAAGAGATGACTGATCTTAAGAAGATAATACGAACGCTCATGAGATGCTCACGAATCAAGAAAAACTGGCGTGAAATAACGTTTCGCTGCTTTTCGTCAACGGAGTGGGTTTACCCTACACCTCATTCTCTATTCCTATACCCGAATATTATTACTTTGCTAAAAAAGGTTAGCAACTCTTCTGATGTTACAAGTGTTCATGGGCGACGCAGTTTCTTTCCATTGGGTGATCCGTCTAATAATTTTTAAGGCACAGCAAGGCAAGGTATAGACTATGGTCATAGAAATTTCGATTTCATATAAATCGGTGGCATAGGTTGAAGACATTAAAGACTTTCTATTGTAAGATTATAGTAAGCAAATCTGCTTTTAAAAAGACTTTTCTAGTAGAAAAATATTAAAGTTTAATATTAGAAAGGTAATTATCTTTTGCTTAACTTTTTGCAAAATATGTCGAGATGATTAAGATTAAGCTAGAACTAGAACCAAGTATTATTTTTTAAGATCCTTACCGTAGTCGCGGCTGCAGAACTTGTTGAGGTTGAGTGTGCGAGCGCCCGCGCGACACCGCCCGCACTGATCCGCCGCTGTTGTCGAAACAAAAAAAAAACATAAAAATTCCTTAGTTAACAAAAAAAAAAACAATAAATAAAATGAAGTGGAAAATTATCACTTTAAAGCATGAAACGCTGATCATTGATTGTTATGTTGAAAGGTGTCATCGATTGTATTGTAAGCAATGAAATAAGCTGCCTTATGAATCAAGTTACGAAATAGCATGTAAAAATGTTTTCAGGTTTAAAACTAACACTGCCTTTGAAAAATAACACGAATAAAAATACAATATCACAAAGTATTAAATACACGAAAAATGTTTACCTTTTCACTTGACAATACACAGAACAAGTTACAAAAAACAAAACGTTATGAGACGATGGATATAAAACAAGCCTGTAAATAAACTTTTTGATTTAAAACAATTGCGGGAATTAGATCAAAGTAGAAATGTGCAAATTAATAAACAAATGAGTAATTGCATTTTGAAACATTGTGCAGGTGTTCAATTGTTTTTTCTCCAGTAGCGGCCATTTAAAACTTTCAAGCTGCAGCGCTCGATGCGGCCACAATTTATTTTTAATGTCCGCGATTACGCTTAAATTATCGTCACCCGACAGCTACTTATCAGGGCTGTCAATACGTTATTAATGTGCGCGATAAATTTCGCGGCTTATGCTATTTCTTCTCGTAACGGGCTGCTCTTGTCATATAAATAATTACAAAATGCAATTACTAACATGCACTCAATCACGGCACAGTCTGGTGTTTAGTGATGATTTATGACTTGTCGATGTACTATTTCTATATCGCACCGCATAGAAAGTTGGAAAAATGTGTGTTGTACTGTTTGCTAGATAACTAAAATGTATAAATAAATGTCTTTAACAGCAGTACAAAATCAGATTGACAGCTGAGGAAGGTTATTATAGGAATGAACTCTCTTATTGACTTATATACCTACGCCGAAGCTTGTGACAAATTGCAGATATATTTCAAATTTAAAATAAAAATGACATTCAATAAATTTAAGTCCAGAGACCGCGTCGTCAAATCCATAGAAAAATTAAATACGAGAAATATATTGTGCGTGTCCACAGTCACTTAAAAAACGGTATATTATTGATAACAGAGTTTAACTTTTTGGGTCAAATTGTGAGATTAGTTACATTACCATATTTCCAAGTCAAAATATTAATAAATGTCTAACGTTATCAAAACGTATAATAAATGGTCTAGCTACAATTAAGTATTGGAAGAATAAAAGATAAGTTCCACAAACTTGTCCGTTTTCTTCTTTTCATTGAAAAATGAATTTTTAGGTCTTGCTAATACTGAAGAACTGATGAGTCCAACCAGTTCCTGATAAATTTTAAACTTTAACAGCGAACAATACGAGATTTATCTATCATCTATCTTTTATAATCTTTTTTCTAGCACGTTCAAAATTTTCCTGTCCTTTGGCCTTTGTCAGGTCAAGACGATGGACATCAAGTATTTTCTACGTAGCGTTTGGTGTGTTACTAATTATTTTGCTATTTGTCTCTACTATTATCTATTGTCTTTTTTTATTCCTTTTCTAAATAACATTAAATGATTATATTTTTCTTGTCACCTATTTTTAAAATATTTTATACCCGTTCAACTATAAACATTTAACATTATGGATCGTTAAAGTACACGTGTTATCTGTGTCCATACTGACCGATCATATACGAGCTATCGATCATTAAAATTGTTAATGCTGATTATTTTACGACAGCTTTCAACTGGGCTCAGTAATTAACAAATAAATACCAGAATCTGTCGTCCATTTTCAATACGAATTTTACTTTTAAATAATCTTTAATTAATATGCCAAGTGCCGTTAATTATAAATTAGTATTAAAATATTGTCACATAAATTAATAATTACCAACAAAAATATGTATTGAATTAGGAATTATTTATTTACAATCATGTTGTTTACCGTCACTAAAAAGGTTAATGATGGCGGTCAATTAATTCAATCTTCGCAGTATGGTTTTGGGCAAAACGAGGCATTTACTAGATGCCAAGAGTAAACCACACATAATTACGAAGTTAGGTGAAATGCAGATAGGTCGTGTTAGATGTGTATGTAGTATGTTAGGTGACTAGACTCTAGAATTAAGTACATCAGGATCATAATCACCTAAATAAAATAGGGTCTAGGATGTGTTCTGTGCTGTTCACAGTAAACGTGTGTTTAGTGAAGAGTGTTTTAGGTGAATGGTAGTGTGTTTGGTGATTTCTAGTAAAATATAGAACGTTTTGGTGAACGCTAGTATGTTTTGGTGAACTCTAGTATCAGAAATAGTATAATTTAGGTGTATGGTAGTTATTAGAGTATTTGGTGATTTGTTAAGTAAAATCTAGCGCATTTTGTTGAACGCGTATATTCCTGGGTATGTTGTAATGAACCCTATGCCGTGAGTGCGTGCGCATGCGGTGAGATGAGGGTGCAATGAAGTTCCACTTACTACTTACCGCGGCCCGGCTCTGCGTCCACTGCCTCCATCGCCTGCACAGCTGTCACTACGCGTGGTATTCCTGAAACACCATTGTCATTATAGTCAAAACTTCAAACAAAGTTAAAAATCACCGCGGGTATGACTTTCACGACTTCGACAAGGCTCTGAGCATACTCTCTAAGAAAACGGCAAGGCAGTCAAATTTTTTAATTTCGAAAACCCTCTTAAGTCGTCTCACTGACCACTTTTATTCAGTCCATTGTGCCATTGTCATTATATTCAAAATAGCAAATTACCCATAAATTATGAAGAGGCTTTAAAAAAACAAAAGCCGTATGCAATTCAGTCGATACTCTTTCAAAAGTACATGAATGTTTTTTGCATTCGTTAGCTTCGTTATCTTTCTTAGACAGCATCTTATACTTTTTTAAATATATGTATAATTTAAAGTCTGCATATGACCACCATTGCTTGCGAAGCTGTTAGGTATGACATGCAAGATGTTGATCATTGGTGATTATTGTAGATGATAGTACAATATTGGGCCGATGTGAATGAAATTCTAGTGTACTCTCTAGAACATATCTGAAGTTAACTTACGGATACAGGGCGCTATGTGACTGCGGGACTGCTGGTAGCCCTTGGCACAGCGGTTGCAGGTGGTACCAGTCACTCCGTCCTTGCAGGGGCATTGCCCGCTCGTCTGGTTACAGGTCTTTCCGCTCGCACCGACAGGATGGCAGTCGCATGCTATAGAAAGAAAGGTAAAGTGAAAATTTGCAGGTAATAAAATTCTTGTGTATATTTTAAGACAGCGGTAATGCACAAAGTTAATGCACAAAGGCCGAAAGTTGTTCTTCGAACAAAATATAATTCTCTTAACAACAAAATGACAGAGCTTTAATTACGGCGTTCGCCTAGATTGACCAAAAGCACTATAAGTAGTTACAATGTAAACGGTATGTCATGTTTCCATCATTTTGAACCGCACTTTGCTGTCAAAACTAAAGAATTAAGTACCTAAGTTGAAAGCGATTACAAGTCGACAGACTAGAATAAACCTTTATTATAATTGCAAGGGGCTTTGTTAAAGTTTAGCTTTTTGACGTAACTACACGCAATTAGAGTTCGCGTCGAGGATTTTAGTGCTCGGGGCAGATGAATTATCCCGTAGGGTTGCCATGGCAACTCTTTATTAAAAAGATAACATGGCTGATGGATGTTACTTACTTTGAGTGAATTTCTTTTGTATTTTTTAACAATAATTGTACAAAAGAATTTAATTTGGAATGTTTTAAAAATTTGGGGATTTGGCAGAAAACGGAGTGGCTAAAAGAATTTTTATTTGCATATTATTATATTTCAAAACGGGTAGAGATTATCGAAAATCACTTTATTCAATATATATTTTTTAACATAAAATATATCTATTATTTTTTTCTCTATTGTAAGTAATTTTAATTTCATTAAATAAACAAAATTTTAAGCTTAGAGGTAACAATAAACAAAAACATATAACGCTATAATTGGGACTTGTCCGTTGTACTCCTTAGTCATAGTCACCCTAGTCGTAAGGCTAGTTCGTCCATTATTGGACAGGCGCGACCCGTGGAAGTTGAACTTATTTCACGTTCACATTAACTAAACAGTAAATTTTACTTATAATTTGTGGGTAGTTAAAACAGTTCTAGTCTATTTGTACAATCAGGGAAGCAGAAACAGTGGCTCTGTTTCAGCTTGCGGATCTAAGTAAATTGGTCGCGTTATGTCAATCTCTCTAAAACTCAGACGATAGATCATGACTTACATGGATTTGACACATTCCGACGAAAAAGGTCCGTCAACTGGCTCTCTTTCAATTACCTTCATGGTACGTTATAGGTGCATCGATAGTTTAATACTAATATAGTCTGGCTATAGTTGAACCTTAAAAAAACCTTCCAAATTCAAAACTTCTGTAGATCCTGAGTGCACACCGCTACAATCACACAACTGTAGCGGTGAAAAAAGATTTCGATCATTTATCAGATCCTGAGAATTAAACACGAGTATTTCAATATAAGTTTTTGTAAAAAGTAAAGTTTTATTGTCATCGAGATTTATAGGACAAAGTGTTGTTTGTTATGAATGAAATACAGTGTATGTAATTCGAAGTATAATTTATTTTCTATAATCAAAGTCAGGGTCTAAATAGGTACTCTATGGAGAGGACAAAATCCTGTTTCTCTTATCTTATTCTTATTATATGGTATTTTCCCACATCTTTTATAAAAATATCATATTTATTCAGATAAATAACAAGTCATGTCTAAAATTAAAATACAAAATATCACAAATGTAGAAATACTTATGATCAAGTATCAAAATCATGAAATCCAATTGGATGGTACAGATATCGGCTCTTCACCTGGAGGTCGTGGGTTCGATTATCGCGTTGGGAAAATGTTATTTCCGAGTTTGGTTAGGACAATGCAGAGACCTAATTGTCTGACAAGTGAGAACGGTCGTCCGTCCCACTGGGTTATGAGAGTAAAGGAAGAGAGAGTGCTCCTGCAAACTGCGCATACACTTGGGCACTATAAAATTACTCCTGCGTAGCAGGCCTGGTTTCTGAAAACCGGCCACCGTCACCGAAACCGGTGTTGGAGCTATTATTATTACTTACTGTCCTGGTTTGAAAAGTCTCTTCTCATGTAATGTTCGGGAAAATTAAACGTTTCCAAAGCAAAACCGATTTTCAAAAGGCGTAATCCTATTAGGTTTTCGCACAAAACGTCTCAACACGACCCGCGACACGTAAGGGATCAGCAGCATTTTGTAACACAATTTCATTTCGGATTTTCCGGATTCTAAGGAACAAGATGGCGGAAATAGTTTCCGAATAAAAGTCCGGGATAGATGGGCTTGCAAACTTGAAGATGGGCTTCGGAATTGCTCTCCCGGGAATGTGGAGCTAACTGTACGTGTCTTATTTGTTCGGGGCTTATAGGAAATTTGTTTTTGTTACACTTTTATGGGGTTGTTATATTGTGGATGTGTGTAGCGGGAATGCTATTTACATGTATGGTTATGTTGGTAATACTTTTGGGAATACATAAAGCTAAATTGCATAAACTCTAAATGAATATAATATACTGCTATACGAAGGAATGAATACCATGTGAGAAACTAGTAACTAGTAAAGAATCAAGCTTTAAATCTGAAAGTACTAAAATACCTGCACCCCGCGAATTACAATTCTACAAAAAAATAATAATAATAATATCCACAGCCGAACATATAACCTCCTCGTTTTTGAAAGTCGGTTAAAAAATATAATCCATCCGTGCTTACAATGTTGTAATATTTCACGTTAGTAATATACGTAATATAATCATTTATTCCACAATACTTCACAAAATCCAGAAATCTCTATAATCCGAAAAATCCGAATTTATGTACTTACAATCGTTTATGTAATAATAATCGTTTGTTGGTAATATTCATAACAATAATTAAGTTATAATTTTGTTTACACTGTCTCATACTCTTGGCCAAATTTCTGCACAAAACACAAAAAATAAACACAATCCCCTATTGGTAAAAGGATAATAGGACAATGTTATATCGAGGAGTCTAACTTTGAATAGGATTCGGTCCTTTACGAGGACGTGAAAGCTTGCGAATGTTGACCCCGGTCCTGAGTTCGGACCCTGGGGACCAGTTATAGAGATTACATTCGAAATGTACAAGACAAAAATCACTGATGTCATTGTGTTAACCCGATATGGTGAGAATATTAGATAAAGTCTGGAAACGAAATAGATTTTCTCAATTTGCGATTCGGTATCTTACTTTGGTACTTAAACTTTTTCTTTAATCAATCTCGCCAAAACTATTAAGTTCAGTATTATCGATGTGAATAACAATATAATATGTATAGTCTGGCAACTATACGTTAAACCTAGAAAAAACCTTCCAAATTAAAAAAAAAAGTAGATGGTATTACACAACAGTAGAAAAAAGATTTTAATCATTTACCATATCATGAGACCTAAACACAAGTTTTTCAATATACGTTTTTATAAAAAGTAAAGTGTTATTCTTATTAAGATTTATCGGACAGTGTCGTTTTCTATAAATAAAATACAATGTGTGTAATTGGAAGTATAATTTATTTGCTATTTTTTAAAATCATACTCCGAATACCCTATGGAGGGACAAAATCCTATACAACTTTTATAAAAATATCATTTATTTAGAAAAACAACAAATCATGTCTAGCATTAAAATGCAAAATATCACAAATGTTGAAAAGGGTGAATCAACTTTTTCTTGTCCTAGACAAAATTTTGAATAAAAAGTCAGTCAGCATATTTTTCATCGATAAAATAAGTTTATTCGATAGCCCGTGAAATATCTTAACCGATAATTTACTAAATAAATACTAAATCAAAACATTTCTATGTATAAAGTCGGTGGTCGAGGGGATAAAACCATATTTTCATACAAACATTCGCTGTCCCCGGTCTCTCTTCTGCTTGTAAATATATAAGAACTGTATTTTTTTTCTAAAATCTAATATGTAAATGATAAGATTTAAATTAGTAATTGGTAATTATTACGGTATAAACTCGTAAAGGCAGAAATTGCGGTACAAAAAAAAAGTTGATTCACCCAAATAGTCATGATCAATTATCAAAATCATTAAATCCAATTGTAGTCCGATTTTAACTGACAACAAAGGACTATATCGGAATGATGTTGCTAGTCACAATAAATTCCAGGCTTAACATATAGTAGCCAGACTATACCTACGTGTTTCTGTTTCCAGTCTTTTCCAACGCTGTTTATGTCTTTCTTGACGCAAACAAAAGCCAAGCAATGATTCTGTTACGAATAGAACTGTCGTTTATCCGTTTATTTCGTAATAATATGTTATATGCTAACAGAATCGATGTGTGTCTCTTTCGGTTTGTTTTGCAACTATCCCAGATGTTACGTTGCAAATTATACGTGTACAGCCTAATAGTCTGTTACCTCACCAATCAACATAGCCTAGAGATTAACTCTTCAAATTCCTGTTTCAGACTAGAGGAATCTCAGTAGATCATCAGTTGATTAACAGAGAAAAAGCCATTCTTCGTTTGGCATAAAATATTTGATTTCTCACAGACCTTTTTTCCCTAGACCTTCCTTCCTTAATATTATAATGTTGATATATACAATTATACTGAAGTTTTTTAAACAATAATTTTGCCAGAAAAAACCGGAACCGATATTGAGGGAATTTTGTCTTTTTTCAGAACTATTTATGTATATTATTTTTTAAATGATATTTAGGGGGCAAGTCGCCAATGGACACTCGTGACACCCGAAGAGTCGCAAGTGCGTTGGCGGCCTTTATGAGGGAATGGGGAATGGGAATAGGGAAAGGGGATTAGGGAAGTAGGGCCACCGGTAAACTCACTCGGGGTATAATTAACCTCTAATAAGCACATAAAACGATAAACATTACCAAAATAAATACATATTAAAGAATGGTTGTCATTTTTTAATTTCTGACGAGGAATTTTTCCCTGAGCTCATAAGGGAAAAATGTACTGTGGACATCGATTTTATGCGACAAATTGGATATACTACAAAACTGGTCAGTTGATATGAACGATTTCTTTTAACCGACTTCCCAAAAATGAGGAGGTTTCTCAATTAGACAGTATACATACGTTCTTTTATACAATACAAATAAGTCTATAATCCCTAAAGAGGAATTCTTGTTTCTTGTTTTTATTAATTGCATGTTAATTATTTTCTGTAAGCGGAGTGGGGGGGTTCGAAACTCCGCCGTCGGCGCATGTAGGACACCTTAAAATACCCACACTTGCAGGCCTTCTTATGCGTGAAAGGCTTCATGAGATCCCTGTAGTACCCCTCCCGGCAGTGAAGTGACGACATTAGAGGCACACCCCCCTCACCCTTCTACAACTTTACATTAAGGCTATGAAGCTACGGGTCTAATATGTCTAAGCTTCAAATACTCACGCTTGCACGCCTTCTTATGCGTGATAGGCTTCGTGGGATCCCTGTAGTACCCCTCCCGACAGTAGTGGCAGTGTCTGCCGGCGGTGTAGTGGCGACACTTGAGGCACACCCCCCCGCTGGCGCGACCAGACAGCTTGTACAGCTCCATGTTGAAGCGACAGCGCCGGGCGTGGCCGTTGCAGTTGCATTCTGGAAAAAAAAAAGAAAACATTGACTTATGGTAGGCAAATGATTGATGACGTTATCATATGCTGAAAACAAAAAGTATATATTTAAGGGGAGCTCTCATAAACGCTATTGTTAAAAAATTTTTTTTAACAATAGATGTCGTTGCAGGCATCGTCCATATCGCGCTATTGTTTACACGACGTGGTCTGTTGTAGCCTGTTAAGTCAGTCCAGGGGGGTTATAATGACCTCTTATTCCCAGCCAAGTTTCAGCCAGTCAGCAGTCACGTGACACTAAATAAGTGAAGTTTGACGTTCCGTAATGTCATCAACATGTTTAAAATTATATATCATAGACAACCAAAATAGTATTAATTCGGTTATTATTCTAATAAGACATTGTAATACGAAAAAAAACGCCGTATATTGAATTGCCTGGAACCATGCAGGTTTGTAATGGTCATAATAGCCCCCCTGGTAAGTTCGTCGATGTTGGAGCATATTTACCGTCGAAAAATAATCGTTTCCAGAGTGATGACTTGGGGTTATTTAACGTATCTCGTCCTTTCAACCGTGTCAATACCATCACACAGGTGTAAGGATGTCGGACCTCCGGTAAAGTCGTTTCACGCTTGTTTTCTATAAGGCCGTGGTATCTCTCCGGTCGAGCCGACCCACTCGTGCCGAAACACGGTTCTCCCACGGCACACATATGAGTAAATGTTGATTTTTTCTTTTAATTTTAACAAACCCACTTAGCGCTTTGACTTTATTATTTAACGGCAGATTTTTTGAAATTTTCCTAAAGCCATTGTAACTTTATGAAAAAAAAACATCAAATTGTTACTTATCCACTTCGTGCTCCTACGAGTTTATTTAAATTTCTACTTACGATACGAATTTATTTAAATTTGTACTTACGATACGAGTTTATTTAAATTTCTACTTACGATACGCGTAACTGTATTCTTCTCCTGTATTCTGACCGATCATCAACGGTATGTTCATCATCTTTCCTTGTCTGATTGCGTCAATTATGTTCATGGTTAGAAACCGTTCTTGTCCAAAGTTTTTTTCAACTATCGGCTCCCACAGATGGCTCGGATTGTTTGTGAATGCCTTAAAATACACAATAATTTCGTTTTTTTTCTTTAAAACTACCCCCACATTTCTTTGGATTTGGATGAAATTTTTATGTTTGTTCAAGAGGATCTAAGAATGGTTTAGATTCACTAAATTTTTTGTTAAATTTGTGTTATTTCGGTGTTTAATGTGCGGTAATGGTAGAATATCGAATATTAAACATTCGTTGCCCCGCACAAGTGTGGACAAGTGATACAACTTCAAGAAACGTGCTATTTTGTGTTCCCCTCCAAAACTCCATCCGAAGCTTTAGAAAGCTTCTAC
>JAOTAV010016832.1:0-24526 GCA_026546445.1 Cyclargus thomasi
TATGATACACATATTTAATACACATCCAAGACCCAGGAACAATGAAAAACTTTTTGCTCCGTCGGCGGGATTCGAACTACCGAGCCACACCAACTGAGCCACAGAGGTCGTCAAAATATCATATCTATCCCTATTCCCGTTTCCTATATCCGTATCCTATCCCTTCATTAAAAAAGTAAATATACAAAATGAAATAAACAAATGGTATAGAATACAGCAACACGAATGTGTCGGTTTGGCGGTAGAACGTGTATACGTGTATAACGTTTTCATCAAGTGAGCAAGGTTACCGGTATATAAGAGGGAAGTGCTAATCTATATAGGGCGAGGAGTGTCTCTCGGCCATCATAATCTGAGAGCTGATAGCAAATTTTCAGTAGGTGTTTGAGGCAAGCTGAAACCTTGTCATATAACTCTCCTATTACACCCCAATACGGCACTGCAGACCTGAGGCTGATGAGAAGCGAAGCCTACGCTACATTTTACCTAAAGTAAAAAGAAATCAAAAATATATTTGAGGCTATATTTTTTTATATGTTGTAGTCGAATATTTAAAGAATAAAAAAAATGGTAAGTCAGATGATTTGGGGGTTTCAACATTGCCGAGCGCGTGCAAAAATAGTTTTCGAAAATTGTTTTTTTTTAATTTTGTCAAAACGGCATAGCTTATATAGATTAATGCGGACGTAGTCGCGGGCAACAAGTAGGATGGTATAACTAAAAACAAATAACATTGATAAGTGATAACAATATTATTTTGTTTATCGATATAGGCCTGTAAAGGCCAAAAGCTATCACGGTGACCTATGCTAGTCATTTAATATACATTTTATGGTACTATCAGAGAAGTTGATTCAGAGCCATATTACAGAGACTCAGAATTGATATACGAATATTCCGTCGAAAAGTCGTAAGTAGGTATACTATCAATTTACTTTCTATAAATTATTAACAAAAAAATTATGGAAATCAGTTCTTGTCACCTTTTTTTTAATACTCTATTGTGGTATTTAACTTAACTCGATATTTTCTTGTAATCTAGTTTTTTATATAAAATAAAGGGGCAAACAAGCAAACGAGTTACCTGATGGAAAGCAACAACCGCCGCCCATTGGAAGATTAGCGAGTACGAAAATAAAACTTTTTTTTTTTTGTCGATTTATATTCTATTACTGTTCCTTACTTTTTAATATTAGACACGCCAATTTTACCGCTTTATTTATGATGATAAGATATATTTGAGTATTTCGCTATTTTGGCTTTGTCTATTAATGCTTTATATAAATACTGATAGACAAAGCGAGAATGGTGAAATACTCGAAATAGAAGTTATAATTACTCACTATTTATTTATTTATCTTCGAGTAGAATCTCCGTGGACTGCGACTGATACGCAGAGATCCAGATTGGAACAAAAATATAAAATTCCACAGTGATGCGTAAATACAGTTATAAATATACGAGCCCGCATACCACTTGGATTCACTAATACTAGAGGTCGTCCTGTGATCGAAATTCGACGTTAAATATTTAAATTATTACGTTTCACTATTATAAAACTGGGCCATCGTGTAGAGGAGCTGTAAAAAACTATAATCTATTATCAAATCAATCACATACTTCTAGTTCAGATGTTTTGCTTAAGGATCTCGTTAATATGCCATAAAATTTTATTTAAAAAAAAAACTTCAACCATAAACAAAAGAATACTCTTCTGTTTATGCTTGGAGTTTCGTGTATGATTCTAGTGTCATGTCGAAATATTGTAAGGTGCGTGTTGTAGTGTG
This sequence comes from Cyclargus thomasi, assembly GCA_026546445.1. NCBI lineage: Eukaryota > Metazoa > Arthropoda > Insecta > Lepidoptera > Lycaenidae > Cyclargus > Cyclargus thomasi. The sequence goes on from JAOTAV010016832.1 coordinate 1,788, forward strand.
ACTAGCGTTTTATTTATTAAAAAAAAACATATATACGGACGAATTGAGAAACCGGCTCCTTTTTTGGAAGTTGGTTAAAAAATATATGCAAGATTAAAACATATTTAAAATAATTTGTTTCACGCTCCTCCTCCATATCAAATATAACTTGGAGAAATTTCATGCTTTCACATCTACGCGTCTTTCCTACAGGGGTCCAAAGTTTTACGCTCGAGTATAATGTATAGATTCAATAACATTTCTTGAATGTATTTTTAAGCTACCCTTCTATACTAGCTGTTGCCCTCGGCTTTGCTCGTGTCAATTTTTTTCGAATATTTTGGGAACGTAAGTTTTTCCAAGACCAACAAGCTGTCCTTTCTGAGTCTATGCAAAAGTCAAGTCCATTGGTTGCTTCGTTAGGACATGAAGAAAAGGCAAGCGAACATACAAACACATTTTCCATTTATATTATTATTGAAGCTAGCTCACTAACAATCTAACGAATAAAAAGTAAATGTGAGATAAGCTGGCTTTGTCATATAAAAAAGCATATAAACTACGAAAACAAGAAACGGCATACTTGTACGTTGCGTTTTTTACCAGCTTCTCCAGCAGCGTTATTGCCAAAGTTCAAAAAATCGCACAAAACACGAATACTTTGGGAAAGTGATTTTTCCAAGACTAAAAGTGTCCCATGTTCCCCTCCAATCTTTCAACTAAGTGTATGCCGAAAATCGTGTCAGTGGGTTGCTTCGGTTGGGCGCAGAGGACTAACAAAAACACTTCTCCATTAATAATATTAGTACGAATACTTAGGCACTTGTTTCGTTATCAAAGACGTATATCACATTAGTACAGTGGATTTTGTTATATTAATGTCAGTAAATAAAAAGTCTATAAATATTGTGCGTATACATTAGTATATTATAATATACGTCATATTATACTATTTAAATATAATAGAAATCACTAGAGTGTAGAGTGGTTACGGCTAGAAGAGGCTAGAGACAGACGCGTAGCCATTGGATAAAATAAATAAATTAATTGGAAATGATTAAAAAAACTAATGTATAATGAGGGAAATCGAAAGAGTGCCAGTTGACGGACCTACGTCAAGTGGTCGCAATATATCAATTCTATGATCTGTCGGCTGAGTTTGACATAACCCGACCAAAATACTTAGATCCACGATTTGTGAATCCTTCAACTTCTCTGATTGTCCATGTTAATGGATACCACTAAGCAAAGCCTAACTTGCATTGTGCAATTTAAAATGATTAATAATGTTTCTTTGTATACAAAAACTTTAACTGAAGATTTAAAAAAGTAATAAAAAAAAACTATACTGTTTCAAATCTTGCGATTTTGTTCTTATTTATAATTTATGAGTTGTTTTATCTGTGCTAAATCTGAGGAAGTTAAAATGTAAAGGTCAGAGTGACCGAGTTACCGCTACCTCAACTCATCAGGATTATAAATTATGTAACAGAATCTTACGGTTCACCTACTTCTGTGTTATCACACGAAAGGCAGGCTTAGTTTTGTTATCTTAACAAAATAATTTCGCTTGCCCGTTAATAATTACAGTTTAGGTTATAAATGTTTATATACGCACCGGTTTTAAGTTTACAGGTTATTGTTTTGCGTATTTGATAAGAATTATTATATAGAGAATGTTTATTTAAGAAAAAAATATTATGCACACAAGAAATTAAGTTACACTCTCGAATTGCGATCCATAAACAACACCATTGAAAGTTTTCATTTACGAAACCATAAATAAAGTTTATAATTTTTTTTTAACGAATTACCGACGCGTAAACGTAAACAAAACGCTCGACCTCCGACCGCGTTTTCGTTAAACTTCTAAATTACTTACCTGTCAACACAGCTATAATAAAGGCACTTATTCACCGCACTGTATATCACGTATTTTGTGTATAATATTCTGTGATCAATAGTCCGCCATAGGAGGAGCGGCGCCGACAGTCGATATTGTACTGAGAGAGAAGGACACATGCGTACTGCGCCGTACGTAGCAGCGGGAATATTTAATACTGATTAAGGATGCTAAAGTCTGTCTGGTCATCTTAAACGCCAAAACCACTAAACCGAATTTGGTATGTAAAGCATAAAGGATACTTTTGTATATATAAATTTATTATTTAACGAGGATAAAAGTATCGCACCCGAATTTTGGCGCAACATAGGTGCCATCGAGTATTTAATAATATACATTGTTTATTTGTCTCTTCTATCTCACGAACCACGCGTGTTATTAGAGAAGATTTGAGGTTCTTAATCGGTATACGTACGATGAACTTTTAGCAGTAAAATGTACGCGCGTACTTTTTACGTTTTGCAATAAAAATGTATCGGTTTTTGTTTATCTTTGCGCGTACATCTGCACTTTACCGGCGTATTGATGGCGGTGTTTAAAAATAATTTGATGCGCAGAGTTCGAAAACAAAGTTGACGACCTCTGTGGCGCAGTTGTTGTCGCAGTTGAGCTGTTGAGCATCCTGGTAACTCGCGCCGAGGGTCGCGGGTTCGAATCCCGCCGACGGAGTAAAAAATTTTTCAATGTCCCAATTAAAAATCTTAAATATGTGTATAGTATAAAAGTATTAAATATATTTCCGTTGTCTGGTACCTGTAACACAAATCCCTCGGGTACTTAGCACAGGGCCAGACTGACGCGGTGTGAAGCGTCCATAGATATTATTATTATTATTATATCGATTACACAGTAATATTTATATGAAAAGACGCATGTCACAGCATAGTGTACAAACCGAATAACGGCCAATATCGAGTTACATGATTGATGCCGGCGGGGATGATAGTCATCTTGCGTACAAACAGAGGGATAGTAGTATTATGTGAAAATATAGTTGGAAAAGTACGAGTATACAGTGGACTTCCGCCAAACCGACAATATGTTTAAAAAAAAAAAGTGCAAGTATTTGAAGTTTTTTTTTTTTAAGATTTTTTCCTAATGTGATGTTATTTAAAATCTTTTTCGTAAAACAAGTAAGTGACTGATCTCGATTCAAAGCTTTAAATAATGATTGCTTAAATCCAATTTTTATATGTTTTGGATGCGTGAAACTTCATAAATTATTCCGTTTTACAACATTTTTTGATTACGGCTCGGCTCCTATTGGTCGCAGCGTGATGTTATATAGCCTGTAGCATTCCTTAAATTTACTAACCAAGCAAATTAAATGTACTAACCAAGACAAAAATATTTCTATATTTCCGGCCAGCGTGTTCAAAGAAACAAACAAACAAATTCTTTCGTTTAGTATTAGTATAGATGTACGTTACATAGTTTGCCAGAATAACGTCTGCATAAAGACCCAGGCCCTACATGAGCGTTGCGTTGCTCTGCCTAACTTTTATGACATGTCCCATCGATGCGTTGCGTCGTCGTATGCGATGGTACAAATGTTCGTGTATTTATTATTATCTTACCGGTGGGAGACTTTCCCCAATCCCCTATCCTTGTTTCCGTTCCCTATCATAAAGTCCGGTAACGCACTTGCGACTCTTCGGATGTCGCGAGTGCCCATCGGCGACGGCAGTTGCTTTCCATCAGGTAGCCCGTCTGCTCGTTTAGCCCCTAAACATCATTAAAAAAATACGAAATGTCGCGCCACGTTTCACGAATTGACAAACGAAGGTGAAACATAATAAACAATAGCTTATAAAGTGGAACCATAGACCAATTATTCTCTATGGTGGAACAAGCGCATGAAAGTCAAATTTCATTACTGAGAAACATACATTTTCATCAAGAAGTTACAGTACAGTCAATATCATAAATAGCTTATAAGTTGAAAATCCGTTAAAATGTTAAATATTTTCTCTATAGCTCTTCTGATATTCCTAAAATAATATCAGTCTTAACTAGCACCCCAGCTGCAGTAAAACACGATCTACAATAACGTCACTATCAGCACCCCAGCGCAAAGAGCCGTGGAACATGGAATCAAAAATACACCCGAAATCAAAAGAGTTTCCACAATGTTGCTCCAACACTAACAACGCGTGAAATCCTATTGAGATCTTCAAAGAGGCTATAATCCTTGATCTTTTGTCGGCCAATCGAATAAGTTCCATGCATCATAAAAAATAGGGTGTCTATTCGGATGACACGTGTTCCCTAATCGCTTAAGGCATTGTCATCCCCCGTGGAACAAACGGGCAATATCTGCACAGATTTCGTCGCCCGAGGCGCTCTGATGAGGTGGCCGTGTTAATTATTAAACAATTTGCTCCACAATCGTGCCATGATGAAAGGTCGTCGCGTCATCAAATTACGGACCTCCATATTTTGTGATACAAAAATAATACTGTTTTTTGTAAGTCGTAGCCAGTATATGTGCTTGAAATCTTTGACGGTATCTATATTATTATCATAGCTCATAACACTCTGTGTTCATAATTATCTTCATAGACATCAGATTTAGTTCATAATAAAAAATTTGCAATAACGTTTTTGTTCGTAGACATACCTGTGAAGAATGAAAAGGAACAATACATTTTTCGTATAACATATTACGGTATTCTGTTTGTTCAATAATCTCAAAATAGCAAGTGTTATTATGGTAATATAAGAATAGACGCACCACAAAACAAACGGACATTGGTAGAAAAGTAATTACGTCCCAATATAAAAATATAAGATGAGTTTTATCACGGAGAAATCAGAGAAACGGAGACGCAATCAAATTATTTGTTTTCCCTTAGTAATTACGTTTCACCGATTGAAAATAAAAGATCGATTTGTCGTCCTTTAAATACCTTCTTTCGACGTGCACGTAACACAATTTTTTATTCTTTTTGCGCTGATCGCTGTTGGTTTATTTATTTTAATCTAGCAATAAGCTGAGTGCAAAAGGACTTTTGGATAAAAAACTTATATATCCTAATTTATAGAAACGATGACAATGAAAACGTGACTAAGGTTATTCTTTTGTTTCTGTTAATATAATCTCTACAGTATTGAGTTTACTTAAATCTTTAATTAATATTGTTGTATTCTGAAAACCATGTTTTAAGTTTTTACGAATGTCGTTAAAGTTCTCTAACTACTAAAACATAAAGTGATTAGAAGAATATTATGTTACATGTTGTAGTAATTTGTTTTGTTTTCAGGATATGGAACGAATTCACTATCTGCTATGTCAAAATCGACGCTGGATGCCCATTCACATCTTCGTCAACCAGGTAAGTTTACTTTGCTTCCAGAAATATAATTTTTCTGTATAGTTGTTAAAGTTATTATTAGAACGGTATACACTACACAGGTTTTCTGGTTTTGTTATTTTTTTAAGAAATTAAATTATATTAAACATTCCTTAGGTACTTGATATAAACGATAAGCTTCCGTCATAGTTGCCTTAACAATCAAATCAAAGCTATACATTTATTTCTATAGAGCTATATACATTTCGACAATAGTCATCGTCATATTATGGATTGTTGGGTATCCAGAAAGTTCTTTCTTAGACTTAAGATCTTAGACTTAACATGATGTAAAAACATACAAAAAATAATGAAACTCCCAAATAAAAGATAGAAACTAACGAACTAAAACATTTCGTAATGCATTCCCAAAAAGGCGATCCGGGATTTGTTTGTCCACACGGTCAGTTACGCTTCGCACACATTTGTCCCGAAACGTACATGTTTGTCCCAAACGTTCTATCAAACATATTTTAAAGGGTCACCGTAAAAACATTTAAACCAACCTTTATTTAAACCATTGTTGCTAAAAGCTTTTAGAATATTTCGTTGTACAAAAAACATAGGGTGTAATGTTATGGGTAACTGGAAATTAAAATGTTATAACTTTGATTGTTTAATAAAAGCTGCACATCTATCATATGCCTAAATTCTCAATAAATAAAGTTAAGAATTCTTTGTGAGTCGAACAGGAGCAACATGGAATGGAGAAGTATTAATGCTGCAGAAATAATAGTAATATTAATCATTAAAAAAATAATATACAGACACATCAAACTTCTAACATCCTCCTGTAGGTGGAAATTTAATATGAAAGCAGGGTCTTCGTTTACTAAAATTATTACCTTCTTAATTTCAAGAGCTTTAATGCCAACAACAAAAAGATGGACACATCAAAGCGTCGAGGCGTAAAAAGTAGAATCAGGGTACTCGACATTAAATCCTGCTTTACTCCTACATCCAAATCGTAACAAAGTGACAAAACTTTTAATAAAGTTCCCGCGAATCCGCACATGTTATTTTTGTCGCGTTTCGTTTTGGGCGAAAACCAAAAAAGCCGAACGTCTCAATTTCATTAGACAAAGCGTGGTGTTTGCGCGCGTCACGTGACCCGCGCGTGTCAGGGGGTCAGATTACTGCGGCCGAACTGTTAAGGGGCGCCACCACGCGATAAAGTCAAAACGCGAAATGTGAAACCGGCCGTTTTTATTTTATACTAGCTGTACGCGATTGTAACCGCGTCTAAGCCAATTTAAATCAATTCATTGTCCATGTGAAATAATTTCAGCTATGAGGGGATTAGAAGTAAAATTTTTCGGTTACGTCGTGTATGTACCTTAACCGTGTACCTTACCGGAGCAAAACATTGTATTTGTTTAATGATATTGCACTATTCAATATCTGTAAGCTGCCAAAAACTTTAAAATAATGGCTATAACAAGCCAAGGTATATTTTGATAGCCACTTTCATCCCCATATAAGATTATTATTCTTCTTTATATTTTTGTATTGTCGTAATATAAAAACCATAATAAGTGTATTATTTTGAGACGCGCACGAACCATTCCGTTCCATAGAGAGCAAAAAATTTAAAAAATTGTTCTGAAAGCTGAACAGTCATAGCTGTCGACCATGTAATCTTAGCGATAGCTCTATGTAGACGACCACGAGCGACATCTATTATCAAAAAAGAAGGAACTGGCAAAAACGAGTCAGTTGCTGCTATACTCTTAAATTTTTAATTCATTTTGTTTTTAGTATTTGTTGTCATAGCGGCAAGAGAAAAACATATTCTGTGAAAATTTCAACTCTATAGCTCCGTTTTTGAGATACAGCCTGGAGACAGACAGACGAACAGATATCAAAGTTCTAGTTATAGAATTCCGTTTACCCTTTGGGTTCGGAGCCCTAAAATACAAACTACGAAAATAGTATCCTGCACTTGTTTAATTTATATACGACATTAAGAGCCTATTTCACCGCTTACGTTATTTGTATGGAGAATCTGTCAAAAAAGCTGTAGATAGCCAATTAGAAAGTAAAGTACAAAAATAAATTTATAAAATAAACTTTTCTTAGTATGGAAAAGTTTTATACGAGTTTTATGATTAAAACTTTTTCTACATTTTATTTCATTCCATACTAAGGCAAGCAAAGTTTGATAATTAATAATAAAATTTCATATTTGAATTCATTTCTATCTTTATATAATCTTACGAAACTACCGCTTAATTTTGGCATTCCGTTCTTTATATTATTATACATCTAATAGTTTAAGCCCACAGATTGCATCCAGATTCTAATGTCACCAATTTCAAAAACATACTACGACAATATATGATAAGTTATCTCATAATTTGACATAGAATAAGGAGTTACATCATGCCTATGGGAGTAGCTCGTGAACGTGATAGCTCGTGATAGACATGCATTTAATTGTTCATATAAAACATTGTTATTACAAAGTGTTTGTTGTGTGATAGACCCACCCAAGACAAACCGCGCTCCTCAAACATGCAGTGTAAACAAGGGGCAAGATATAAAAAACACAGCCATAGATTCAGTTTTATTGAGCAAGCCAGTATACATTTTTTTGGATTTTGAACGAGTGAACAATTTATACTAGAAGTAGTAATATAAATGGATGGTATGATTTTCGTTCGTTTGTCCATCCTTCACGCCCTAACGAAGCAGCCAATAGACTTGATTTTTGGCAGAGACTAAGATGAAAGGATGGAGCGTAAAGTGTTTTTTCCAAAACAACACTTGGATTTTGGAAAAACATATTGTTTCCAGAATCATCTTGCTCCCGAAACATTGGTTTTAGGTGATTTTCGAATTACACGCGACCAAAGCTATGAGATTAAATAAACTATCCACAAAAAATCCCTAACAGCACTAACCCAACCAAACCAAGTTAAGGAAAAAAGAAATAAAGCACAACGCTGTCCATTAAGCTTTTCGTCGGTTAAAAATATCTGTCCATATGAAGTCTGATACAAGCAAGTCATCAAAATCGCTTTCGCTCGCTATTAATAATCTTTATTATCAAAGGAAGTCCCTTTTCCTTGTACATCCTGGAAGCAATTACTGGCCAATAATCATATGTTCTAACAAATAGAAATGTCAAAATTTATCTGGCGGGGGTTTTATTGAATTTGGGGGAGTCGGTCTGCAATAAAATGGCTCAGGCCGTTTGTCCATCACCACCGAGATTATTTCAGATCGATAAAATGCAACTTTATGATTTAGGCTATAGGTTTCATTTTCTAGCGACATTGCTCTAAGGTGCATATCGTCGCCGTCATAACTGGTGTATAAGAAAATAAAACCTGTAGTCTTAGTCATACAGTGGCATTTTATCGGACCGAAATAATCTCGTCCTCGATTGACGGTGGTGGCGGACAAACGGCGTTAGGGTCGTGGGTTCTATTCTCTGTTGCACGATAATGCGTTGTAATAGTGTAATTACCCTTTTATTATTATTTTATTGCCATTTCGAGCTCCGCTCTTTTGTCTATGGGAGATTAGCTTTGAGTATCTCTGGGTCTTACTTATTTCATTATCTTTGATTTCGTTTGCGGTGGTTTTTATGTTGATTTCAGTTTGTTGCAATTTGGAGTGGTTTTTGGGTTGCAAATGCAAAATTTGTTTGTTGTTTTATAAAAACTAGCTTTCCGACACGTACTTCGCTAAGTATAAAGTGAATAATCAAAAAGTTTAATTTTAACGCCGTAATCCTTGTATCTGACGAAATCGGTAATTTTTAAAAAACAATCATTGGATTCATATATTACAAAAATGTGATAAATTAAGAACTGCTCGAACAATTTAATGCAAATATCTCGCATTCAAAACCTCTCATCATAAACTAGTTAAACTACACTAGCTACTCCTACCGATAAGATTACCTTTTACAATGTCGCACCATCGGGTCTTAAAAAGAAATAAAACAAACATTACATTTATAAATTCAGACATATTTTTGTTAAAAAACACAGGAGAAATAAGGCTAAGTGACCAGTGTTATTGATCGATGGGTGTCTAAGGCGTCATAATTGGAATACAAATTTCTTCTTTGACGGCGCGGCCACGTCGCCGGGAGGGTCGTGATTTAGCCTTTTGTGCGTCACGCATTAACTCCTTCTAGCCTCTATTTACACCCTACTCTGTAGCGGCAAGCCAAACAAAAAATAACCTTACGCATTAGAAGATAAGCACCAAACTAACACTAGTTCACGCTTGACTAATGATTTTGGATTTACAGCGAAAAGGAATAAGAACTATTTCGAGTTTCGTAAAAAATCGGCGTTCGTTTTTCTGTTGAATCACGCGTTTGACGTTGAATCGATTGGCGTTGGAAATAAGATCTATTTTCGTGTGGTGGTGCAGGAGCACAGATTAGTGTTGGTAATGGGTGCGTAATTACAGTAGAAAGGCAGACATTACGAGGTTCATTTGGCGAGCGATGGGAAGGGGTTCCAAGTGCTTTGGGAATTAACGCGCTGATTTCATTTATCTGCAAACATCGTACGTGATACTGAAACTCTCTTTGAGCCACTTCCATTGATTCGAGCAATTAAGAGACGCCCAGGGCAGGTGGTTGAACCTTAATGACAATAAATAGTTGTTGAGGAAATATTCTATATGGTTTGACTTCACCCACTTGCGCTAGTCTAGGTTAAAGTAAAATCTGGGTTTAAACTAGACAAAGCATGACGTCATATACTTTGACACAACGGATGGATGGATGGCTAATTTTAGCTATGATTGGTACAAATTAAAACAGATAAATTAAAAAATCATAAAAAATAAATTTCAATCACTTTACGACTAAATTTCAAAAATTTAAAATAAAAAAGCTCAGATTTATGGGTGTTATCACCACCAATTACATTAAATACTCAAAGAAACACACTTTTCTTGCACTTTTTCCACTAGATTTTACAAATTTATAATAATTACTCGACCGGTTTCGACAAAGTCATCATCAGGTATTTACATTAAAACTTTAGTTTTATAAAACTATGTTCTCGCTATAAATGCGTATACGGCGATGTTAATCTTGTTGAATTTTAAATGGATATTACAATTGAAAACATAAGTGGATGAAACAGATAACTAAATTTTGCCAACATTCTTGGTAAATGCTCATTTTTTCCCATAAAATTTCGATCAATCTTGTAATTTTGCAATTCCATTATCTAGCTTGTCTATCTAGGTATACAATAAGTCTACATTATTTTAATTTAAAACCATTTTTCCAGCCCTAATGGGCTGGATAAATGGTTTTTTGCAAAAAGCCGGCAGTTTTAAAAAGTCAGTTACTCGCTTCTTCCACTTCAATTGTTTTGATATAAGTTGAAATTCAACGAGCTTAGCACATTCTGAGCCGATACAAAGCGCGTTTCTGACACCGAATTTGATTTCATTAAAATGCGTTCAAGCCCTTTCAGTGGAGGGTTGAACACGTTACATGAGAAGTTTTATAAAACTACTAAGCTTTTGTTGTGGATGGCGAAATCTCGTCTTAATTGACTGATCGATGCATCTGAAGTCAGATAAGAGAGAAATTCATTATGGTTGGTAGGATGGAAACGAAATCTCTTAGGCGAATGAATAATTTTTAATTTTTTCTCGTAGATTAAAAGTTTTACCTATTCTAGAAGTATGTTATCGACGCAACAATTCAAAAGAATTAGAATGTAAGCGATACAGTGAAGTCTTTTAAGAAATGTTTCACGAAACATTTTACCCCCAGAAGCTGTCCAGAAAACGTTGCAATAAAGTGGCACAATAAATTTCATATAGGGTGGTCTGTTTGCCGTAGGAATGTATTGTTGACATAACACGGGGAAGCGACAGCGCGCTCAGCTCCACAGGGGACCAAGGGGACGTCAGGGGACCAATATGTTCCAGCAGAAGATAAAATGCACTTTGACCCACTAATAGTGGAATTAGCTTAAGAGGAGATAGAATATTTTTAAGCACTTAGGGCCTGTTTCACCGCTTACCGATAAGTTTCGGGACAGTCTACCCACAACTTTTTTGACAGATGTTGTATTAAGAATCTTAAATCTAAAAGTCATTGATTGCCTATCAGAAACTTTATCAGTAAGCGATGAAACGGACGCAACTTACAAGTGAGTTAATGCGGTAATAGTTAGATAGCATAGGAAAGTAATCAGGCACATCTTGTAACATACAATATGATAATAATTAAGTGTGAAAGTAGGAGGGTAGATGATTTTTTTCGCGGGGGACCAAGGCGACGACAGGTGACCAATATGTTCCAATAGAAGATAAAATGCACTGAAAGGGGAATTAGCCTAAGAAGAAATAGTTTTTAGGAGTAAAAAAGCTGATGCAAGTTACGAGTGATCTGATGCGGTAATAATAGTATCTATGGACGCTTGGCACCACGTCAATCTGGCCCCGTGCTAACTACCCGAGGGACTTGTTTTATAAGTACCAGACAATGGAAATACATTTAATACTTTTATAATTTACACATATTTAAGATTTTAATTATATGATACTCATATTTAATACACATCCATGACCCAGGAATATTGAAAAATTTTTGTTTCGTCGGCGCGATTCGAACCCGCGACCCCCGGCGTGAGCTACCAAAGAGCTCAACCACTGCGCTACAGAGGTTATCTAATGGTGATAGCTAACATTAGGAAATAATCAGGTATTGACCTTATATAATAAAAAATGCAACAAAACAAAGTGATACTTTTATTTTATTTTAAAAGACTCACCATAACAACAGCATTTATCGCAATTTTAAATTATTTACTTTTAACTTTAGTTCTACGAATAAAACAGAGTAAAATAATTTATGTAGAAGATGTAGTGCAGAGAGATTTTTATGGGCAAGCGCCCTAGTGACATGATTTTTCCATATAACAAGTAAAACAAGCAAACTACTTACATAGCAAAGTCCATATAGGGATTTAAAAAAATACAATAAGTTTTGTACCTGTATATAAATCAGGTATCTAATATTTATTAGCTTAGAATTCAGTAAAAAATCTTAATATCAATTTATTTAAGCGAATAGAAGAAATACAAAAGAGGTTCTAATAAAGTCGGATAGATTGCGTAAAATCTGGAATTTCGCGACCCAAATCCAATATTAACGGCAATATTACGGAATAAAAAGCCAATACTCAATATCTCATCCCCTCAGATCTAAAAACAATCATAAAATAATTCGCACCAGTCGAGTTCGTCCCACCAATTCGAATCGCAAATGGAAAATGTAATCACAGCGGATTCTATTTGCTGGCATAACTTCGTTTGCAACGTTCAGGTGTAGCAGCTTTTATTTTTATAAAAATCGTACCGGTACAAATCAACAATAAATTAGAAGTTTATATGCATTTTGAGGAGTATTTTGTGAATTTAATCAATTAGAAGAGACTGAAATTGTTTAAATTGTTTTCTTTTTGTAAAGTTACTAAAGAAAGTAGCTTATTAGTACCGTATCCAATCTGGCTAGTAATTAGTTTTTAATAATTCATAATTATTGTGTGTACACTGCTTTTGTATAAAAAGCTGATAATGGCGCAAATCAAAAATGCTATATTACATCTAATATATAAAATTCTCGTGTCACAGTTTTCGTTGCCTCTCCTCCTCCGAAACGGCTGGACCGATTTTGATGAAATTTTTTGTGCTTATCCGGTATCTATGAGAATCGGTCAACATCTATTTTTCATCCCCTAAATTATTTATATATCAAAACAACGTTTGCCGGGTCAGCTAGTTTACAGCAGATTTACACTTCAACTTTAGAAATCGTTAATTTCAAACGATTTAATAAAATTATGATTTTACTACATGACCCATTGACCTTCGTATCGCCTTTGTATACAAATAAGCTTTACCTAAGCTTCTATTAGCGATTAAAAAAAACTTTGTTTTAAATTAAAATTAGCCAAATCGATTCGTTCGTTCTTAAAAACAGCGAGTATTACAACATTGTAATTTACTTTATATTTGTATGGATTTAAATAAAAATCCTAAACCCCGAAATTACCACGAACATAATCGAAAAAAAAAGTCCAAATTCCGCTTGGATGAGCTCGGTTAAGCAACAAAACGTCCAATTCAAAATGACGCCTCGTGCCTTTTATAAATATAATCATCGCGCTCACTCGTGCAGATGCTAATGCATAGATGGATAATCAAATATGGAATATGTTCCATATTAGGTTCCATGCATGCATAGGGTTAAGAGAATCCTTAACAGTTAATATTACCCCTATAATTTTTAAGATTTTGCTGATTTCAAATCGTATCATCGTATCGTAGATGGATAATGAAATATGAATATTTTCCATATTAGGTTCCATTTAGTAGCATGGGGCTTAGAGTATCCATAACAGTGAATGCTGACTCTTACATTTTTAAGATTTTTTACGGACTTCAAAGAGTATTTTCGTATCATGGCTATCTTAAATCAACTCTAAATTATATTCTTTTCGTTAAAAGAGATCCATCAAAAACGGTTTATGAACGGCGAAGTTACAAACATATAAAAGGTAAACACACGATCGACTTAAGAAACTCGTATTTTTTAAAGTCATTTAAGAAGTCGGTGATGATGACGCACAATCCTTCATTACTGAACCACTTTGATTACTATCGAAATATAATTTGTAGATTACAAAATACTGTACTATTAGTACTCGCCGTGAATTCTGATAGCTCACAATCGATGGCGGGCTACAAGTAGTCATTTATCATAATCTCCTCGATTAGATCGCGCCTCGCCCCTACAAGGGGCATTTAACTACCCTCCATTTAACAGTTATTTTATATTTTTTTTTTATTCAGAACGTGTCTTTTGTACTGCTGACTCAGTGTGCTGATTAATGCTTGAAACAAGTTATATTATCTCGTCGTATCGACAAACCTTTGAAATACAGAAAAGAAGAAAATTTACTTCTCAATTTCAAGAACATCTGCGAATAAACCTATCATTTTCGTATTCATAAACGTTTTGTAAATATTTACAAGAGCAAAAGTTACAAGGAAAACGTGAAATTTTGGCCTCTACATTTCCTACACGTTTAAAGTTTGCCATATATTTTAACTTGCTTATGTATGTCGCGAGATCTTTAAGTCGGTATAATTTTTTTAAGTGTATTATACATTTTTTTTATTATTATAACTATTTTTTTATATAAAATTATACATCTAGACATATACTATGCTACATAACCAACCCAAAACCTTCGTGTTATAGTCTTTCGTTAAGTATTTACTGGCAGTGAGTTAATGTGGACTCGCTTCGCTGGCACACTTCTGGTATTTATGGATTTTGTATTATAAAGTACCCGTTATATGGAACTCATTCTCACGGCCCCGGAGAAAATTGCGATTAAGTTATTTCTCGTAAAGTAACTGACGTTAGTGGCGTGTTTTAAAAACGTTGTTTCCTCACATTATGCTAATTTCCAATGTCAATGTCTAAAAACTTTACCAACGACCCCTTATAGCCGGCAAATGTGGTGAATTTTTATGTTTTTGTTGCCTTGACATTATAATGTTCAAGTATTTTAACAGTTCAATTAAGTTATGATCTTACTTTACTATAATCAAAATGCGAATAGAATTTGTGGACTGGATCTGGACTTAACATTAAGGCATAGCATTTTAATTTAAGAATTTATACAGACTTTTTACTAATAATAACTAGAAATCCTGCAGATATCAAATAATTTCTTCATGACCGCAACATTTTCCATAAATTTTATGATATAGTCCGCTTACGTTAAGTTTTTCAAATTTGGCTTGATTTTTGGCTTCGGTAAAAGGATGGACAGTAACAGGCTTTTGGTCTTGGAAAAACATCAATTTCCTAAAATTTCCATATGATAGTTTTCTTTTCCATATGATAGTGTTTTATGCGATAGTTAATTTTTAACCGACTACCAAAAACGAGGAGGTTATATGTTCGGCTGTGGATATTTTTTCCATATGATAGTGTTTTATGCGATTTTCAAATTCCACGCGAGGGAAACATGGGCGCTAGCCTATGTTATAACACTAGTTATAAGTTACAACAAATAATAAACTGAATTTAAGGTTAAAGATGGATAAAATTATTTGAATGGATTAAATTTTGTGCATCAACACTGATTGTTACTTTGTGCCTATAAAGCTTCAGAGCCTGTTTCACCGCTTACAGATAGTCTATCCACAAATTTATTTGACATATTTTGTATGGAGGATCTGTTAAAAAAAGTTGTGAAGAGCCTTATAGAAACTTTATCAGTAAGCGCCGAAACAGGCCATTAATCATCAAAAATATTTCTTAAATGTAACGTTATGACAGACTGTTAGCGATAACTAAATCTGGTAATAGTGGGTTCTACAAGGCAAGTTAAACTCTGGGTAAACTTTAAACTGTCATTAATCATTGCAATAATCGGTGACTATGTTAACGCGGTCAAAATTAGTCACGGCGCTGATTCGACATAGCTCCCTGCTTTATAGCCCAGGAGCTAACCCGAGTGTCACAGTTCCCCGTTTTATAGTCCAGGAGCCACACGAGTGTCATTAACAATTACTACTTTATTATTATATTAACAAAGCGCGAATTGTGGGGGTCCTTTTGTTTCTATGAGAATGTACTGCGAATCAGCGTTACAGGATTTTGATCTGTATGATCGAGGTGTAGAAACTATTTTGCTGCGACGTAATTACTTCGAGTGCGACCCTTGAAAATTATTACTATAATTTGCATAGCCACTAAAGGACCATGAATAGGTAACAAATGGTAGGACCATTATCGTGTACTCTTGAAGATATTAAGGCCGAAAGATGTAGATGGAAAAAATTGGACAATGTTTTAAAGAAGCGGGAAATAGTATAAATACTATTTATTAGACAAACCCATAGTCTTCCAACCACATTATAATGATATAAGTAATTCGGTCACAAGCAAAATGTTTTAATTGACTATATGGCGCAGATGTGAAGGTTCCGCTTCATACTAAGTGATTAAAGACTATATCTATACTATGGACTATATCTTTGAACGCTATCGACGCTTCACACCACGTCAGTCTGGCCCGTGATAGTAAGAAGGACTTGTGTTACGGGTACCAGACAATCCGTTGTCTGTATATTTATATGTATATTTATTACTTTTATACTTTACACATATTTAACATTTTTATTATGTGATACACATATTTAATACACGTCTACGATGTGTATTAAATATGTATGTGTATGACAATGACGTGTAAGAACGATTGTGTAACAGGGCATTCTCGGCTCAGCTCGTCGATCAACGTCTAGGATCGCCTTTGATTAGCTCGTTGATTACTACAATGTACAACGTAAATGCACTTTACGCAATATAATCCCATCAGTATACAGCGATTAGTGCTTACAATTAGTTCCGAAATATACGCCGTTGTATTGTCATTATGTCGTTATAATCCTTTGTCACTAAACACTGTTTTTTCTGAACACTGGTACTGGACCTGTGAGTCTTAACACTGGCCTAAGTTTTGGAAGTCGGAACTCACGCTCTAATTTCAAACAACCCATATAGCGTATAGCTTCCAATTTTAAACTCGACTCTTATCTGTCCGAGTAGGTATAAAATATTGTAAAAATTTTATCGTCCAAGCGGCGACAGTGGCAGTCTACGGTGGCATTATCTATGCTAATCTGGGGGCTGCACGTTCCATTCATTATGGCTGCTTTAAATGCAATCTATGCACCGTATCTGGATTTTTTCGGTTTTGTTGTTTGGCCGTTGTCATGGCAACCTGTCTTTTACTGGCGCACTTCTCAGTGCCTGTGCGATTCTTCTTTGAGTCATATATCGGTCGACTGTCGATCAAAAAAGATATTTTATATCTTAGAATCACACTGATAGCGATGGGTGAGGTGCAGTCCACTTCACCCATCATGAAAATATAGCTACGGCATAGCAGCGTCAAGAACTATATTGTGTAAGAAAATATAATAAATATTGACATTCTAAAATTTGACATAGAAAAACAATTTAAAATAAAAAAGTATACAAACATCTGTCCAGCCAGTCGTCAACACATACTTATCACCGTTTAAATTTCAAACGAATTTTTAAACGGTTCTTAATAATTCTAGTACGTCAGTAGAAACCTTAGAATCTACAGTACTTTTGAATTTAATAGGCTAACAATTATTTTGCATTATTACATCATGACAAAATTTATGAAAACAGAGTTTTTCTCCCGCACACACTTGCCTTTTAAAGTGCCGCACTACAGACTACACAGCACGGCCTAACTTCATTTTCATAGAACTGACGTTTGTATCGTCATATTTTGCAAAACGTAAGTTCTCGTGTTGTTCTGTATCGCTTTAGCCTCTCCCGCACAGGCGATATTATCGTACGTAATCGTACACGCACTTACGACTATACAATAACGCATGCTCGATATGATTATCGAGCATGCGTTATTGCGGTATCTGTTTTTAGTGCAACTCGTATAACGTGCCTGTATGGAGGAGGCTTGAGTATGGTCTAACCTTAACTTTGAGCCCCTTCTCACATGTACGCGGTCTCCTAGTAATTAACGAACAATTATGAATGCTTTCATATAGCGCGTTGACCGTGCCGTGACCGTGTGTCGTCATATTATAAACACGGCGACCGTCTTAGTAATGTATAAGCTTCTTATAAAGACGCTTTCACATGAATAACACGTGCTCAACTTAGCATATTAACCGTATGCACGTAAAAACGGGGTTACCGCTCTAAAATATTACATACTCAATACTTTGATACGTTTCTTTTGTTTTCAGATCCCTATCAGATGTTTGGGCCCACCAGCAGTCGCTTAGCTAATTCAGGTAAAGTACATTTTTATATGAACGCAAAAAAAAATCTGTAGCTTAAAAAAATTAGCCCGCGTAGTAATTTTTCTATTAATCATACGTTCTGCAAGTTTTTTGACTCCTTGAGCATTTAATGTTAAATGTAAGATAAAGAAAAAGCGAAAAAAAATCATGTGTAATAACTAAAAAATAGTTGCTTCATTCTTTAAGGACTTTTATTTCTTTTGTTTTAAATAACAACAAAGAAGTTTTTTTTATTCCTTATATATTCTACTTTTTGTCTAACCACCAAATATCAATAAGACCTTTATAACCAAAGTATTAATCTATTTTAACCCCCCACTAACAAATTGTAGGAATCGTGAGAAAACACTGATTGCAATAAGTCACACGAACGCAATTGTAAGTTAAATGCTAATCATTAGTTAACCCTTATTCAAACCATGGTCAAGTGATCAGGACTAAAGGTTAGGGTGCCTGCACGCGAGATGTATATCTCTATAGATATTTTAATTATACAGGCTATATAATATATCGAGTGTAACAGTATTAGGTACAAGTTAATAACTAATTTGGAGATTTTAAAAAATATATTTAAAAAATATTTGTTTATGAAAAGAAAAAAAATATCCGATATTGAAGCTAAAGATTTTTCTTAACTTTTTTCTTCGTCTGAGGAAATGCGAGGTTCTAAAAGCTATAGCCCCAACGGTGTAAGATTCTTCGGTGTAAGATAAAGGTCCTTTTATAGATACAGAAATAATTAATAAGTCGGTTTTGATCTCCAATCATCGACATTAAATCTCTACGTACATCTCATTGTTAAAAACTACAAACTCATGTTGTATTAATTTATTTGTTTTCCTGCGGGTGTCAAGTAATGTTACAAAATTCCAAACCAGTCAACATTTCGAATAGCGTTTGTGTTAAAAATACCCCGTTACCTTAACCCTCATTCAATTTATGGGCACTTTAATATCACTAGATCCCACCGATAAGGTTTTACGTGGGAATAAAACTCCGCGATCGTGTGTAATACTCACATTATCTGTCTAACCCTCTGGAGTCAAAATGTTAACCCCTCGCATTTATCACGTCACCTGGGGTTAAATTGATCAACAATCACCGTTACGTATACAATCTCGGTAATAGAATTTTAATCGTTGTTAGTGTTTTGTTATTTAGCAAACTAGTGAAATTATAATCAAAGAAATTTGAAAATTAGAATTGATTCTATCTATGATATTTCGCGTAAGGTGAACGGTAACACATTCTGTAAGTAAATTTTTTTAAATATATTTGACTCTTCGAATAATCATATCGATTGAAAAAAAGATATATAAACGATAACAATATACAGTATAGAGTACTGTAACATGTTTTTTATTTATCATTAAAGGCCTCTGTAGTGCTTAAATTAATAATTTGACAGTTTCGCTTCAAACGCTCACACAAATGATTTCAACGCGCGAGTGACGTAATAGCAATCATTAGACAGATAATAAACCTTATTTTTTTGTTGTGTGGTAAAGTTTTTTCCGTCTTTTTTCTCAAAAATATAGAATTTCTAAAATTTTACATATTTTCTTTGCATTTTATTCACCTAAGTTAGTCAAACAAAACATTATTCATAGCTATCACGCACAACTTAAAATCAAAGCGTATAATTTGTTTTTAATAATAAAATGTGCTTGCATGTCCGTGGCACGTGGCTAGAACGTGGCAACCCGGGGTAATTATACTAGCTACGGTCGCACGATTGTACCTGGTGAAAAAATCAATTTGGAGGAAAAACTTAAAAATCGACAACCATTTTCGCTTTACCCGGTGTCGTTTTTAAGAGCTGGCCGACAATGTACATTTTCCGTATTAGCTTTCCGAATTGGTTTTCCGCATTCGGACACCAGAGTGTATTGAATGCGGAATTCGTTCAGTACGGGAAAAAAGGGAACACGTGCACTAGTTAATGTGTTATGTACTGATTCAATGCATACGGGTTTCCGAATGTGGAAAACATAGCTTTTCAGCCGGCCTGGTTGGAATTTGGAGGTTATTATAAGTTGTAATGCCCTAAATCTTCAACAACCTGTAAAGCTATATAACAAATAGTTGCAAATTATAAATCACAATTTACTCGGGATACTGCGAAAAATATATTATATATTAGTGATTTTTTATTTAAATCTGGATCGTTCCATGTGTTTTTGACTTGATAGCGTCGAATTTAAATTTTGTAAAAGAGCTTTTTGAGCCTTAAACTACTTTCAACCACGAAATTAAAGGTTGAACGCTAGGAATTAGTATTGTTTTGGCTGGTAATAAAGTATAATTAAAGCGACCCAACATTTTCTTTAAACTAGCAGAGTCTCTGTCTTTATTACATCTATCTGACCCGACAAGCATTGTCTGGTTTTAGTTATAGCAAACACGTGACCGCAAAGATTTACAATAAAAATGTCGTTACATCAATGCGTTGTCACAACATTAGTTTCGCTAAATTAGCATTAGCATTATTTTTAGTTTATATCACTTAGCGTATGCTCGATAGTATAGGGATGGACGATTAATTGCAGTCATAAAACCGATGAGCCGTACAGACGGTGCGTTGTGACTTGTTCCATCGATCCGGGGATAAATCAGGATGCCACGCTCGTGTGAACCGCGCCTTACATAGGTAGTGTCAGCATAAAAATATACATATTTATATACTTGATTGGATATATACTTCGATACTTATAAAGATACATGCATACATATACTTATTACTCGTATTTTGTATACTACACTTCCATGTTAATATAAATGCAAAAGTGTGTCTATCTGCTACCTCTTCATGCCCTGACGAAGCAACCAATCGACTTAATTTTTGCCATAGTCAAACAAGTGGAGTATAAAATAGGCTGCCTTTTTCACGCAACCAAAGCCGCAGGAAAAAGCTAGAGTAATATAAAAAGCTTTGGGGTGGCAAACTGCAAAAATCGCGACGGTATGGCGATGCTATATTGTAGTTCGACCCTCTTTTTCATATCGCGACCTTGAGTTTTCACTCTCAACGAGCCAGAAAAACATTTTTTTTAATAGCACTATTGAAAATGTGGCCGGATTGATATGCGGTCTTAATATGCGGTTCCCCCGATAGAACTACCAGTTATATAAACCGCATAGGTAATAGCCGTTCGATTCGGTCGATGACATAATAGGTATATAGTTCAATTCTTACATGGAATATCTATATTCTCCAGCATAGAGTGATAACTAAAAGTGTAAAGAGGTTTAATAAGCAAAATATAATGAAACAAGTTGAATGTCCAAAAAACAGAAAACCCGACTGCAGGAACTATTGTAATTTAAACATCAAGTTATGGTATAATTATAGAATAGGTATTTAAAGCCCTTTATTTTAATACCCTACTCGATCTAAATGGGCAGAAAAAGTTTTTTGGAACCTCATAATTTTGACTTCAAAATGCGCCATTTTGATTTTAGTAACGATTTGTCTGTGCACTTGCCCTTACTAGTTTCAGATATTTTTTTTCACTTCTCTAACTCTAAGTTCTATATAAGAGACAATATTCAAACCCTAAAATATTGTAACTTCTGTTATACCCTGCATGTATCATTTTATAGG
The DNA here is from genome assembly GCA_026546445.1 of Cyclargus thomasi. Lineage (NCBI taxonomy): Eukaryota > Metazoa > Arthropoda > Insecta > Lepidoptera > Lycaenidae > Cyclargus > Cyclargus thomasi. The sequence goes on from JAOTAV010016832.1 coordinate 23,512, forward strand.
TGGTTTTTATCGTGTTTCTTTCTTCGCTGTTCATCGTCACGTGTATTTTTGAGTGTGATGTCCAAATAATAAGTATTATAATTATGTTTTACTATTATAGACGTATTATATATATATTATTAATATTGTTATGATGCTCCAAAGAACATAATATCTTACATAATATGTGCTTTCAGATGGTCTATACCCAAATACTATCTAGCTCTTTATTATATAATATTGATGATGCATATTGGAATCGGGTTGCAGTTTCTATCCTGAAAGTTTATTGCATAAAGATTTCCTTTGGCGCCAATAGAATAATCGCGACACTTAAACGAATTGTAAAACGGAACAATCACGTCGGTTGCATTATCTGTGGTCCAAATCATAAGACTAGTGATTGAAATTCTATTATTTTTTAAAGGGTTCCTTAACCAAAAGGTAAAAACGGGACCCCTTTACTAAGATATTAATGTCTGTCCGTCCATCTTTTTGTCTATCCGTCTGTTTGTCTCCAGGTTTGTCTACAAAATTCCCTTTATTTAACTTCAGACCTATAATGTACCTACAGCCAAAAAAACTTTCATTAAAGATATTATTCGTCGTCGCGTCCTTTTCTTTTTTTGCCGACGCTACGTATGTCACAGTCGGGTGAATTCGGCACAAGTCGTGCGTATTCGTAACATAGCCACCCAATATAGCGACATGTATCTCGACCCCGGGCTATTATACTTTTCGGTAGCTGTGGGGAAAATTATAACATATTTTTGCTCATATTGTGTGCATTTAAATCGCAATTAAATGTTTTGTTTGTATTTAATTAATATGGCTAAATTATTAGGGTACTGGAGATGTGTGAATGAAAATATTGTTAAGATTTGGATTAAGGCCAACATAATAAATGCATAATGTTGCTTATAATACTGCCTTATTCGGTTTATATTTAAACGGGCCCACCACACATTCCCACCACTGCATCTCCTGTGTCGCCAGGATCAGCAGCGGTATCCAACCACGAAAACCCTTTGATATG
>JAOTAV010016843.1:0-24523 GCA_026546445.1 Cyclargus thomasi
TAAATATATTTCCGTTGTCTGGTACCCGTAACACAAGTCCTTCAGGTACTTACCACGGGGCCAGACTGATGTGGTGTGAAGCGTTCATAGATATTATATTAAGGTGTGGAGGCTTTAATATAAATATTATCTCTTTTTATAAAACAGTCAGCAAATAATAAATTAGGTTGTATTATTATCAGGTAGAGGGCCAGGTGGTACACGAGTTGTACCATGCGAATGCGGAGGTGGAGGCGTGGCTTCGAGAGTCTCGAAACACGGGCACTGAGCTGCAGTGTGAGAAACCTACTACCTACATATGTGAGGTTAGTGCAGGGTTGCATTAATTAGGGTGTTGTATAATGTATGTAGACCGACTTGGAAATATAAACAGCCGTTATAGATTATTGCCTATGCGCGACGCCGTCCCACGGGGGCGGCTGCGTCCTAACTCCTAGCCTTCTAGAAATGCAGCAGAATTTGCAGGTGCATGGGAAGGCAGAAAACAAGTATTTCAGATTTATATAAATATAATTAGTTCTATTTTTCCAAAATGACTTTGTCAAGGTCATGTGCCTATAAGTTAAGTCGCACAGGTCATAATTACATCCCAGGAACCACCAGACGTCGCTTCAGCGTATTCCACCAAGGTGTGCAACTACCGTAACGTGCAGTACCATGAGCAGGTATACAAGTGGGTGGCAGGGCGTGGGTGTCTCCTGTACACCCCAGACTTCCTCTACATCAACGGAACAAACCCCATCAACTTGAACGCGGCTTGTGTCTACGGAGACTTGGTTGCACCATGCCTTGAAATTGTAAGTCTCTAAAGAATATCTGCATAGCGATAAGAAATATTTTTCTGTTATTAGATTTTGCAGAAAATAGTCAAGGCATAGGTGTCAAAGTATGCGGTGGGTTATAAGAGAAATTACATTAAAAAATTTAAACAAAAGTCTGGTTTAGAATGTTTAGAATCTTCACAATATTAACCTATTTGCAGCGCCTAAAATAAAAGTACTGCAATCTTAAAATAAAAGTTTGTTGGCGCAGTTTGTTTAGATTTTGAATATGGATTACCGATGTTTATTTGTAGCGGATGTTAAAGCTTACATACGATAGAATTGTAGGTCATCTAATTAGATGATCAACACTAAGCAATTTTTAGTTATTGAATAAGTACTGCTGAGTTTTCAAATTCAGGAAAATTTTAAGAGAAAAGCAGGAAAATAGTGACAAATCATTTTTCACATACAGCGCCATCACTGTGAGCACTACATATAACATGCACTGCAACGGTAGGCCAACAAACTCAACGCGAGCGAAGCCGCGGGCAACAGCTTCCTATAATTAAACGCACATTTTTTCTTCATTCACACTTCACTCCATTATGAAGTTCCAGCTCATATCTTCCGGCCCCATTATCACATCAGCTCGACAGTGCCATATCGTATTTAGACCTTGAAACACGGCTGTGATACGATCATCCATCATGGAGTTCCACTTGATAACTTAATCCGGCTCCATTATCAGATCAGCTGGACAGTACCATATTGTATTGTCATAAAAATCACATACAACTGCCAATTTTCATGACGCTACGATCTTTAGATGGTAAAATTAGTTTTCTTAGTTTTCAGTACAATATTTAGTTACATACTTACATACAGGTCGACCTAATAAATTCGTGTTAAAAAGGTTTCTGAGCTTGTGACCTCTTGAGTCAGACTCTATTCAGTCGAGGGCCCTGCTAAAGACCTGTTACCTTCATGGCACTCTATTTGCACAGGCAAAAGACGACGGCACATGCGGCTGTTTCCCCTTCGACCCTGGGTTCGAGGTGGTGGCGCGCCTGGTCAGGGATGTGACGGTGTCGTATGCGCACGGTCGTTGGGAGAAGTGCTTCTACGAGGCCAACGACTGCTGTACACACATGGCGGGCTACACAGCGTTAACTACAAGTAAATTGTATGAGTGGCGTTGCATATCCTTTCTGTCATAGATGACAGACGATGCAACATGTTGAATATATTATTAGGCACAAAATCGTATGCCCAGGAGCGACTTAGCCAACAGTACAGGGTGTGCACTGTCAGATGGTCAGGCTTAGGGGCGCCTGGGTTTCATTGCACAAGGGCGGCTCTAGCTCGTGTAGCGACATTACCTAAAGCTCCAATTTAATAACCATAAACTTTCCTAGCTTATGTGCTGAACCTATAAAATATAATTTGGTTGTTTCGTAGTTCCAAACTACTTACCAATACCGAAATTGCGTATTAATTAATAATGCCCTATTCCCTCAAAAGGCCGGCGCCGCACTTGTGACTCTTCGGTTGTCGCGAGTGTCCATGGGCGACGGCAGTTACTATCCATCAGGTAACCCGTCTGCTCTCTTGCCCCGTAAATATCATAAAAAAAACCAACAGGTTTGGAAGGTGAAGAGGAATGCAGCACCACATTCGACGGCTGGACGTGCTGGCACGCGGCGGCAGCGGGGACCGTTGCATCTGCGGTATGCTCGGAGTTCGCTTACTCCAATAGTGGCCCAACATGCCACCGTAAGTTTTTCTCAACGGGCAAAGTATACACTTTTAGTTGTAATGGAGGAAATTGAAACAGAGCCAGATGACGGACCTATGTCATTTAGTCGTAACATGTCAATTCCATGTAAGTAGTGATCTATCTCGACTATCTGACAACGCGACCAATTTATTTAGATCCGCAATCTGACTCTGTTTCACTTTCTGTGCAGTTCACATTTTGATGTGCAGTCAGCTAGCCTGCTGGGGCTAAGAGTAGCTTAAGTAGTTCCAATTATACAAAAAAATACATTTTTGATGAAATGTCGTTTGTAAGGTATATTAGATGTAATAGCTACTATGACAGAGTATATAACAGTATTTCACGGTATCTACACACGGCTTTGAAGATTGAGAATATAGCTTAAGCTAAGGACTTTGTTGCTCGGGACACTATGGGGACATATCCTTGTATCGTTACAGACTATAGTACCAAGGAATGCTACGGGAACGGCACGTGGGAGGTAGTAACTGACTACACCACTTGCAGTGTTACGACTCGCCTGCTTAGCCGCTACTGGCTCTACATTGGTGTTCTAGCTGCGTCCACCGTCGCTTGCATACCAGCCGTCTTCATATTCTTCTTCTACAGGAGACTGCGGGTCACTAGAGTAGCTCTACATCGAAATTTACTCATCGCAATAATTGTCAGGAACATCCTAGTCATCGCGAGCAGAGCTAGAGTAAGTAATTCGAGGATATTTCTCTAGATGAAAGCAGTTTGAGTATCTGGTTCTAGAAGACTTTTTCGAGACTCGAAACAAAACACTCGATGTATAGTTAGTAGAAATTTGATACAAACTCTTACCCCCTTATTTGTCCTCTTCGAGGGGTGGGAGGAAATTTTTTTATGCACTAAATATTATGTTGGAAAAAAACGAATACAACTGTGGAAGCGGCTTCCACAGTTGTATTGAAATCGAATCAGTAGTTTTTGTGTTGTAGAAGAAGTTTGATACAAATTCTTACCACCTTTTTTGTCCCCTTAAAGGCGTGGGGGGATTTTTTTTTTACACCAGATGTTAAGTTGAAAGAAGACAAATACAACTGTGAAAACCGCATTAAAATCGGCTCAGTAGTTTTCGCGTGATGCTCGAACAAACATACAGACAGACAAAAAAACTAACTACATTTTTGGTTTCTATATCGACGTAGATAAACCCCCGCTTATTATTTTTTGAATATCTTTAATGTACAGAATTTTCATTCTACAGGTTTATTATATGTATAGATATTATAACCCTTACTATAGATTTACGTAGACGAGCTCACGTCGGTGGAGGACACGGTGATGTCCATCAATGGTGTGTGGTGTCGGCTGCTGGCGGTGATGGAGCGGGCGGCCGCCAGCACGGTTTTCGTGTGCATGCTGGTCGAGGGGATATACCTGCATCGACTTATTGTAGCCACATTCCGCACTACGCTGAAGGTCAAATGGCTGTATGTGTTGGGAGCGAGTAAGTCGACCATTAAGATCTATAGTTGAAAATGTTCTATCAGATTGGATTCATAGGCGAGTAGTCCTACGTAATTAAGTTGTGTTCGTGAACTCAGCCGATAATAACCCGATCAAATAATATTTATTTATTTATTTTATTTATTATTTATGCACAAAACATTAACAAGGACAATTTAAAATTTATAAAAATGCATCGGCGTACTTATCTCTTTAAGAGATCTCTTCCAGCAAACTATTTACCTCATATCCGCTATACAATGTAATTAATAATACGAGTAACAAAACAAAATGTAATATTTGGTGCATGTCCTTGACTACGGTTTACGCATTTTCAGTTATCGTGGTTCTCCCAGTCACAGCATGGTCGATAGTGATGAGTGTGTACAACGACCACTCGTGCTGGATGGTCTACACCATCGCACATATCCAATGGATACTAGATGTGCCGAGAATTATCATACTGGCAGTGAATGTGATACTCTTTATCGACGTACTAAGAGTCCTACTAACGAAGATCAGGAATTCTGAGAATGCCAACCAGTTGTAAGTGATACAAAATATTCTCAGATTTATTGGGCCCCTCGGGCTTGTTATGATATTATCTAGCCTTATTTTCCAAAATAGGTATAAAAGAGTGACGGTTAAACTAAAAAAGACGTAAAAGCTTTAAGTAACCCTGTCGTCACCCAAACTCTGACCTTCAGTATTCTCATATTGATGATAACACTGAAACTTTTATCTCTTACAGGAGCACAGCAAAGGCAACATTATTTCTAATGCCGTTATTCGGAGTCCAATTTATATTTACCGCAGTACGGCCGACTACAACGAACTGTGTGGTTGAACAAGCGTACTATTATATTGCCTACACTGTGGAGGGAATACAGGGGTTTCTAGTGGCAACATTGTATTGCTATGTGAATAAGGAGGTGAGAGAAATAATTAAAAGCAAAGAAAAATAAATAACCGGCTGTAATACCTTCTATTAAATGCACTATGTACTCGTTTATTAGTTCGCAACGAACTTTGTTATATTGATTTCAAAGATATTAATTATTTTAGGTCCATTCACTCATAAAAGCAACGTACAAGAAAACAGAAATAGCTGTTGCGTCGCGCATTAGAGGCTCGTTGTCCGCAGCAGGTAATAACGCGGAGCCAGACGACAGAAGACTCACATACAGCACCAATCTACCAGTTATCCAGGACGATAATAAAGAAGACATAAAACCCAAATATGTCGCAGAAATAATTTCAATACAAGCAAGCGAGAGACTTGCTGAAATACTCGATCCTCTTTATGAAACAATAGACCCCGGTTTGGTTAACAATGACTATAACACCCTGGAAAGATCAGAACTAGACGGTGATTCCGGATTCATACCGAACAGGGGTTCCAAAACAGACGATTACTATGGATTTACTAATGCGTCCAGCGTGTCCATCGGTTGTAGAGATTGGTTAAAGGATTCTCCTTACGGTGGTAGCGAAATAACGCCAGGATATATACCGTGTATCAATAAAGATAACCAAAAAAGCGAAACAAATAATGATTCAGATGACGTGGAATATGTTGATATGGAAATGAGAAAAGTTAGAAATGACGATAAAGACGCTACTGATTTAGACGTTGAAGAAACAGAGCTGTGTCCACCTCAATCGAACTGTGATAACATGCTGGATGAGATAATGCAATGCATCCAAACGAAAGAACATGTAGAATTGAACCCAGAATTACTCGCACCCAACAGGCCTAAAGGAGAAAAGATTTTGTTGACAAATAAATAGAGTACCTGATTTGTACTTTAAAAAAATATAGCATTTAATTGTCAATAAATCGATTTATTCACAAAAGCTTGTATAACGTAAAGCTGCGTGAAATCGTCATCTTATTTATCACTTATCGACATGAACCGTGGAGGTAACACACATTTGCGCAACCACATGCAACATACTTAATTCATCATTAAACTTGCTTCAAATCTAGATCCTTTCAAATGCGAACTACAAAAGTGGTAGCGGTATTGCGCGATACGCAGTTCACTTTGAACCTTTAACGGGCACGCATTTTTAACCAAAAAGGTTGTATATTTTTTAAACGATGATCCTGAAACTGCTGGTGGTCGCGTTGTTATGTTTTTGTGCGTCCTGTTTCCCGGACGGCGCTCCTATTGATGCGTGCGTGAAGAACCGCGCGAATCAGCCCAACCACGGCCGTCACCGGTCCAAACCCCTGTCCACCTCGCCCTACAGAGTTGCCGCATCCGCTGTTAACTACGCGCCCGAAGATCGAATCACAGGTAAAAAGGATATGCACCGAAAGTACTGAATTGCAAAGAAACTTTGGTAGAGTCTGAGTTGAGGTTCAAGAGTCTACTTAGGGCCTGTTTCATCGCTTACTGCCTGTCCATACAATATCTGACAAACTTTATTTGACAGATATTGTATGGACAGTCAGTCAAAGTTACTGTGGATAGCCTTTATCAGAAAGTAGTGAAACAGGCCCTTAGTAGGTACAGTATTTATTAAAAACTTAGGAAGTGTCTACATGCGAAAATCCGTGCGTATTTTTTACCGATAGATAACTTATTTCATAACCTGAGAATATCCGCCCTGGCGGAAAAAAAATTCAAGAAAAATTATATGAAAAATCCTGAGGATTAAAATCCGCAGTGAGGCTTACATAAACTTATCAATCAATATTGATAAGCACGTCTTGGATTTCAAGTATGATCTATATTACAATGATACATTTGCTACTTTACATAATATTGATAAGAAAGTTATAGTCAGATGTAGTTATTAGAAGGTAAAAAGTTCGCGAAATCTTTTAAAGCAGTGGTTTTTAACATGAGGGACCATTTAACAAAATATTCGTTTAATAAAAGTATCTTTCAAGTTACTATTGTCTTTTTGCTCAGGATTGGCGATATGGTTCATTAACCCTCTATCAAATTTCTATACAAACCGCGGTTGTTAACAACAAAGTGACGACACAATGCTTTGTTTACAATCGTGTTTTGTATGGAAATGACAATTTTTTTACACGGGGTTAATGAACCTTACCGACAATCTTTAGCGAATGCATATATCGTACCAATTGCATTTCAATACTTTCTTCGTCAAGTTCATTAGCGAAACATCGGCTAACCGACTACTTGAGATGATTCCAGGGACCACCATCTGTTACGGAAGGTGGATCGTGCCCGTAGCTTCGTTTTCAGGCGGTGAGAGGAACGCCGCAGAGTTTTAGTGGGTAGGGCTGCCGGTCGCAGCGAGTCCCACATATCCGCAGTGGGAGTCCCCAAAGCCCCTGCGGAATGCGTTAGCGCATTTCTCTGCGTTAAAAAAAAAAAAAAAAAGGGACCACCAACTACTCTAATAGAGGTTAAGTACATAAACTACGAAGCATAGTTACTTTCCCTTCTCAGTTTGTCACACCATTACACCAGATTTATTAAAATAAAAATTAGTAAATATTTTCTTCAATTTCATTGGTAAAATATATTTTTTTTAAAATATCCAATCTTTCGTTCTATCTTTAGGTAGGCAACTATCACTGCATGTTAAAAAATTACTAAACTGCTTAATCTTTTCGGTTTTTATCGCGGTTTATTTTGATTCGCTTGCACTCTCTTGAAAACAATATGTTTTTCTTGTTGATAGATAACTTTGTCTTATGTTAACTGGCTTTTACCCGCAGCTATGCCCGCGTGGTATCGGACTCCTGTTTTATCCCACGGACGCAGTTAATCGGTAATAATAAAACTAAAAATAGTTTTTGCTCGCAATTACATTGCCCCAAAATTTGTTTATCGCGCGGAAGCGGTACATTTTACAGGGATAAAAAGTGTCATATGTCCTTCGCCTGGACTCGAAGTATGTTCATACCACGTATACGTAAATTTTAGCAAAATCCGTTCATCGGTCGCGGCGTTAAGAGGTAACAGATATACAGACAGACACACTTACGTATTTATAATATTTTACCGAAATCTGTCTCAGTCTCAAAGTCTCAGTGTAATTGAGGGACAAAATCCTCCATTTATACATTTTCAAGAAAGCTTGTTAATCCAGTCTTCATTCTCTACCTCCTGCAATTAGGTATAGTACTAACGGGTTTTTTTTATTAAAAAATAGGGTCATCTATAGGCTTTTCGCTCATATCCTTTGTTTGTAATTCTTATGTTAGGTTTTTTGTACCTAGGATCTCATCCAAACCTCTTATTTAAGTTATATAACATTGTTAATTACAGTCCATCTCGCTTTCGGACTTTTATGTATATAATAATTTATAAGTATATATAATATATTATATGTGTAAATTTTTTATACCAATTACATATGTAAATATGATTATTACTTTTAAATAATATATTATTCTATGTTATTGTATATATATTGTTAGTTTATTATTATTATTATTATTGTATTGTCTACCTTCTAGTGCTAACGGGTTAGGACGTGATATGTTCAAAAAAGTGGCTGTACCATACGGACTGGTCGGACAGACATAAAGAAAACATAAGGGTTTCGTTTTTTGCCACTTTGGCTACGAAACCCTAAAAATCATGTAAATAGCTAATCTTCGCGTGATGATCATGATGATTATAGGAAATTGGTAAATAAAAGATTGTATTTAAAGGTGTGTGCTCTTACAATGTTGCAATATCAATAAATTGCTATAAATAAGTGACGAAATTAATACATCACGATGACGGCAAGGCCAAATAAAAAAGTGCCAAGTACGAGTTACACCACGATCAGGGGTTCCGTTTGAAATCCTCTTTTCACCAATATTAAGTTCGGCCGTACGTTATTCGGATTTCTGATCAGAAAAATTTATACGCCTGTCAGATACCATACAAATCCTATCAAACATTTCTAATATTATGCGGGGTCAACAACGAAATCATCTGAAATTCGTAAAAAAAATGTTCGCTTCGGCTGCGCGGGGGTGCAAGCGTCTGAATTTTTGACATGATGCAGCCGTCCTTAAGCCGACTTTCAGTTGAACATACCAAAAAAATGTATCAGAAAGCTACTCTATAACAATTATACTTTATAATTGAAGACATAAGTGCAAGAAGCGAACAACTAACATTTTACAACCTTCGAGTAAATACTATTTTTTTCCTGTAAAATTTTGATAAATCTTGTAATTTTGCGATTTCACTATCTACCTATACATCAAGTCTACATTATTTTAATTCAAACCGTTTTTCCTGTCCTAAAGCGTCCATTTACGCAAAATCCGGCAGTTTTAAAAAAGTTAGTTACCCGCTTCTTATGTCTTCAATTATATTAGCAACTATACTGGACTCCGACAGTATTCAGTAGGTACTACGGAATCCTAATCGACCAGGCGCCCCTTTTAATGGCCAGCGGCGCCCCATTCTTCATACGTCAGGCATTTCCACATTATTATTTGCCTTACAAATTGCTAACTCAAGCACTATACAGCTGAAGCTATATAGCTAGGACTTATTTTGTATTAGAGCTTTTTCTAGAACTTTCCAATTGCTTGTGTGCAAATAGCTAACGTGTTACAGATATTAGTACATGGACTAGTTTGGATCGATGACGAAAACATAGATTAAGTGCATTGTAGGTCACACGTCGTTTATGGTACTTACATTAAACCGGTCTATGTGATTCACACACCACATGTGGTAGATCAACTTTAAGTATTTTAACCTTTACTTTAGTGTACTTATCATCAGTATTTTGATTTACTTTACTAAGGTAAAAAAGATAACATGGAATAAAGTGGATGTTTTCATAACATTTTTTCGCTTATTATCTCAAAAATATTATTAAAATGTCTCAAGGCGAGAATATGTTAACATGATTTACATATATATGTTATTATGTTGTTTTAATAAGATTATTATGAATTATTTAGTCGAAATAATAGTACCTATGTCGTAAACAATGTGCTACGGTCTACGGGGTCGACGTGTGTAGTCGTCGTATTACTTCAACTGTACCAACTACCTCACACTAGTACTCGACTACACACTTTTATTGATGTGATTTAAATCAAAAATCCTTGATCTATACATATAATAAAACAGTAAAATTGGAGTGTCTGTACATTTAATCTTTCTACAAAATAATCAATGTGGGGGTGCTAAGGAACAGTAAGTAGTGCTAAGGAAGAGCACATATCGATAAAAAAAGATGCCTTTTTATCTGTTTGTACGCGCTAATCTCAAGAACTACTCGACGAATTTGAATAAATCTTTTTTTGTTTAATAGCTATTAGATCTGGGCAACATATAGGTTACTTTTTATCCCGAACAATGCACCTGCGTGATATGAAAATTTTTTGCGCAACGAAGTCGCGGGCGCAAACTACTTAAAGTAGGTAATCTGTATGAACGGAAATACTAATGTTGTGTTAATGAGTGCGCGGTATGAGGGCTTGTTGCGAACTGTCCGTCAGCATGCACTTTGCCGCACAATACATAGAAATTCTGTTGAATCATCAAAGGTACGTGCTAGCTCGTACGGGTTCTTATAGAGAGAGTCTTCTCTTTTAGAATGAGCACAGAACCATCCAACAAACCAACCATAGGTATACCAATACTAACACTGTAACTTCTGTAAACATTCACTCTTAATCTAATGAACCCGATTTAAGCTTTTTTGCACACCGCGTGCAACTTGAAGTATAATAAAATATAGCATAGCGATACGTATTAGTTTCCCGACAAACGTTATACTTTAACAACGTCTGTCCGATCAGCATATACAATACATATATAATATAAATTGTAATATACCTCGTTCTTCGGATCATAGCGTACAGTTAGTTACAGTACTTACAGTAGAATCACTTGGGTAAGTGCCATCAGAACTCAAACCTGCCCTGGGACTAACAAAAAAGCGGTCGTATCACACGGACGGTCAGCAACCAGACATGACGAATCTATAAGGGGTTTAATTTTTTGCCATTTGGCTACAAACGGCACTAAATCTAAACTCTGTTTCCAGTTTCCATATCAGGAGCGATACCCTTCAAGGGTTTCTTCATCCAAGCTCGTTCCGTGGAGAGTGACGAATGGCTCGGGGCGTGGGAGGACACTCCCAACACCACAATACACCCCGAGTGCGCCGCCATTACACACGCTGACCCGCGGAACAAGACGCGGGCTACATTCCTATGGCGAGCGCCAAACAACCACGGACGAGTTTATTTCACGTAAGTTCAGAAAAAATTGTTTTGCGAACTTGTCTATGCAGGGCGAATTTTTAGTAACTATAGAAGACAATTAAGTCAAAAAGTGAGCTTGATTTTGTAAAGTCATAAAATTTTTGGAAGTCGGGGGAAGAAGCTAATAGCATCGGGGGAATCAGAGTGTTTTTTTTTGACATTCGACCGTTAACGCGTTTTGCGTTTACTAAGGTTTTGATATGGGATTTGCACATGTGATCGTAAGATTCGCTAGATGGCGCTGTACAAAACCGCACTCGGCACTCAGTCCTAGAGGGCGCCTGGGTTTCATTGTACACGGGTGCCACATGAACTAGAGCCGCCTCGGTGAAAATGTTGAAATTGTTCATACATATTATATTAATACTTGAGCGGAAAACTTTGTACCCGTTTTTAAGAGAGACGCGTAGATATAAAAGCATGTAATTTTTCCCAGTTATAGTTGATATGGAGGGGGAGCGTGGAATACCAATATTATTTAAAAAAGTGCGCACACAACAATACGCACACTACAATATTTTGACATGACACGATAATCATACACGAAATACTCTTTTATTTATGGTTGAAGTCTGTGTTTTTTTTAATTGCCTGGTAACGATTTTTATGGACGAATTCCGACCTTTAGTTAACATAAATATAAGACTTTCGCGACGTATCCAGTTAATTATGACCTATATCGGCGCAAACTCAAAAGCGACATGACTTACAATAATTTCAAATGTCATCAAGCTGGATGATTTTGCGATACTTCCTACTAATTTTCTAGAACATTTAGGTACGTAAATTCGTGGTCCAATATCAGCGAATGTTATGTAAATAATTTTATCTCGCGAACTTTGACTTTGACCATGATTCGATAATAAATGTAGAACAAAACTCCATTATTTTCATGATGAAGCTGCTAATAATGTAAACAAATTAAATCAATGTGTTTTAAGTCGCACGTACTATTGATAAAATACACCACGTCATCAAAAAATTATTTGTCATTGCGCAAACATTCGCAATATTGCCACTGTTTCATCCTATGTGACTTGCACTTGTAACATCAAAAACATAGATGTATATAATAATAAAAAAACAGCATAACCCGACCAAAATAATGTAGGTCCGTCTCCTATATATTTTTTTGAGTAAATAGCATTACTAAAAAATTTATTCATATTTTCAGGGGCACGGTACTGAAGGACTACGCAAACTTTTGGGCTAATTTAATAGCTGAGGCGCCTTTGGACCCAACGGCTTTGCAGATACTTGGTTGATAATATAATATGTATCATATGTTTTGTTTATGTATAATATGTTAGCAACTGGGTATATCTAAGCTACCACTTGATATGAAACATTTGCGTCATTCTAAATATTGAATAGTTGTATATAAAATTAGTAAGATAAATGAAGATATTGTAAGTATAATAAAGTTATTTTAAGTTTGCAAGTTTTTTTAGGTTTCCATCTAACTATTCTATATTTGATTAGCATTTAATATTAAAACACAATTAAATTTTTATTATAAAATTTATTAATTTTACGAAGCGTATGTTAAATATAAATTATGTTTATTATATGACTTCAGTAAGAACTTATAAAGATTACAGTTATTATTTAAAATATTAACACCACTCGGTGCTAAAGCAATATAAATATATAATTTCTTTAATACCGACATACATCCATTTACGACTTTCAGCCTTTTAATTTTAATTAAATTAGATTTGTGATTTCATAAGCCCATTTCATTAATTTTAACGAAATTCATTAAAACTTTTGGTGCAACCACATGAAATTTAAAAAGAAAGTTATAAAGGTAAAGGTTAGAAACTATTTCAAAATATGTATTATTTAATACATTACGAACCACTATAGGTTAACGCCCAAAGGAAACAAAATATTTTAGGTTTTAAGTTATCAAGTATAGCATCCCACTGGTTCCTTTTGAAGTTATCGAGGTTCTAAAGCTTTCGAGGCATGAGTTTCCGAGGTTCTACGATATTTTTGGATCGCATAGACATTACGTTTATGCAAGATGAGAGCACGATGTTTGAATGAATGAAAGAGACAAGAAATGGTGGATCAATGTACCAACTTATCTGACTTCTACGTATATATTCTTTACAGCCCGACTATAAATAAGTACAATCGAAGAAATTTATTCATAGGCAGATGGATGGACATAATATATTTGGTGGCTGTTATCTCAATTTAAAGTTAATTAGGTCATTAGATAAATGTATCATATAATTAATGAATTAGATGATTAATGATCATGTCAATAGATATGATAAACGCGAACTGTCGGTTGGATTTGACATAAAGCCACAAAATTTCATCTGTTAATCAATTTTTCTGATAGTACAATCAGGGAAGTTGATGTTGAACCAGATTTCGGATCCAAGTAAATTGGTCGTATTATGTCAAACTCAGCCGACTAGATCATGACTTATATGAATTTACATATTCCGGCCAAATGACGTAGGCCCGTCAACTGGCTCTCTTACAATTTCCCCCATGGTACATGATCATTGTTTAGATGTGGTTGCATCACTATAGGGCGACATCTATAAGCAAGCTACAAGTAACACAAATGAGATACGTTTTTACGGCGCTTTGGTCTTGGGCACCGGCCGTTTGATGCCCATGAGATCGCATATTTCGTTCCTGATTGGCCGTAGCTCGTTCACGTCTTTCTCCCAGTCCGTGTCAGCCAAGATCGACATAACCTACAAAACAATTAGGGTCAAATTATCATATGTTAAGGAATGATAAAAAGAAAAGCAAATCATTAAAGAATATGACAGACCTACTAAGTTTACGCTTAGCTTAGCACACGGGTTTTAAGATCGCTAACTCGCTCGTAAATTGCTAAATAACACAAAGCTTTATGTATCGATGAAGAGGCAATACAGTCTGAGCCAGCTTCTCGTGTGTCTCTGAAATGGCCGAGTTCGAAAAGAGGTGGGTTCCGTACCCAAAGGGTAAAAACTCAAAGGGAAAAGTACTTCTAAGACTTCGATGTCTTTCCGTCTGTCTGTCTTCAGATTATATCTCAAGAACTGTAATAGCTAGAGAGTTGAATTTTTCACAGAAAATGTATTCTGTTGCCGCTATAACAACAAATAATAAAAACAAAATAAAAAAAATATTCTGGGGTGACTCTAGTACAACAATTATGTTTTTTGCTAATTCCTTTCTTGATAATAGACTGATAAATTCGACACACTACTTATTGGTAACGTGGCCGAGCGGTCTACGGCGCCGGCTTAAGGCACTAGTCTATTCAGAGGCGTGGGTTAGAATACCACGGCTTCCTTTGTCTTTTATAAATTTAAAACTTTCAGAAATATATTTTCCCAATTTTTACTCTGTACTGGTATTCCGTATCCTTCCTCTTCCCTTCGTGCATGAGTCCAACTCACACTTTGTCAGTTTATAGAGCTAGTTTTTTAATAGTACAAAAAGATATACTATCTTTAAATCACTATAAAAGGCATTTACCTGGTCCAAGTTATCGGGCGGCACGGCGCTGACATCACCGTATAGTGTGAGCGCTTCATACAGTCTGGCGGCGGCGCAGCGACGCACGTAGCGGTCCGCGCAGCACAGACGTACGCACAGTACGGATAATGCACGTGCAGACACGCCGCCGCCCACCTGCCATTTTATTAATGACTGGATTATAGGATTTTTATGTTACTTTGTGGACCTTGGCTGCTAAGGCACCTTTCTCAACGAGACTTTCAACTTCTCAAATGGCACTTTATGACATATGCTGTTCTCATTTATATGATTTTTACGTTTTGTTTCCACTGCGATTGTCAAGCGACACATGACGCTGCTGCTTTAAAATAGCGCAGAGCAAAATAAAACTTTTAGCCTACGTCATAAAGAGGCATTTTATTTAATTTTTTTGTGGATCATGGTTACTTGCTCCGTAAATTGGAACAGTACTTTGCACGCAATGCTCTCTCTCTCTCACAAATCAAATAGACATACACGCAAGCAATCTATATATATAAAACAAAGACGGGTTTGTTACAACGCTTATAACTCGAGATCTGCTGAACCAATTTTCATAGTTATTGATTCGTTGGATATGTCTCCGCCCCGAATAGCAGAATACATCTTAAAAGCAATGATAACCGATATGTGGAATAAATACTTAATCATTTCATTTGCCAATCGAATCCTGTCAAATACTATAACTATTCATGAGTGCGTTTAGAAATTTATTTTGTGTAAAATGTATCAAAGGACATTAATATTCACAACACAACACATTTACAACAGTATTTGTTTCAGAAATAATTTTTGTGTAAATTATTTATTTATTATGTAATTATTTATTTCCGAAAATAATACCTGAGATTTTTCCTATAGGTTAACAAATGTGTAAATGTATTTTTATAAGTGTCTAAGATTTTTTTTGACCAGCTATTGTCTATGTGTTGGAAGTTTTGTGCGAGTGCAGAAACGAGAAATCATCGAGCTTATCGTACAGATGAATAGAGAAATAATCTTCAAAATGCAAGATCATTGACTGTTAGGCGGTACGAAATTCGCCGGGTCAGCTAGTATTATATAGAAAACATGCCTGAATCAGTTGACACAGAACGTTAATGGAGTCCAACATCTTGTAGACGCTGTTACCGCCGCGCAACTCAAGTTGCAAGTACTTCAGTAAGTCCAAAGCAAACGTTGACTCTGGGTCCTCTAGTATTGGTGAGATGGCACCTAAAATAAAAGTGCAATTAGTCTAGGAGAATGCTCCAAAATGGTTGTGTGAAAGGAAAAGTCGAAAGCAATCACTTAAGGGAAATAAGGTAATATATTATAGGATATTAGTTTTTTACTCACTTTAAAAAAAATGGTGCTTAATACTCATGGGAGTTTATAGCATGTCTTTTGCTCTGATAAAGAAAATAAATAAATAGATTTACGCAATTGGGCCTCTGCTAGAAAAAAAAGTCATGTAAATACCAAACTCATACCTGAACTAAGTAACCTGTCCAGAAAGTTGAACATGGGCGTCATAATTCGCTTGACGTGCAGGTTGTCTCTGAACACGTCTATGATGGTGTCGCATATCGCCTTCAAAGTCTCTTTGTCGTTGTGTAGCGATCGGAGGTACGAGAACAGGGATTGAGTCGTGTGTTTTACCTGAAAGGGAAAGAATGTTAAGAAATGTTTTGTTATGATTAAGTAAGTAATGACACGATGGGATATGTGAATTATTTCGGTTATACTATTTATCCTTTTGATGTTATAAAAAAATGTGACAGTTTCTACGTTGGGATGCTTGTGAGTCAATCACGCTGGAATTACTAAATGGATTTTGATAAAATTTGGTATACAGATATATGCGGACTTGGATTATTTAGATAAAGGCTTCCAAAGAATAATAATTGCGCAAAAAATCGTATATCGCGCGAGGTCCTTTCCTATGTGCTTTCCCGGGACTGAAAATTCGGTATGGAAGTAATACCGAATTTTTAGCAAAATCGATTCAGTCGTTTGGGCGTGAAATGGTAACAGACAGACATACATACATACAACCTTTTACATTTATAATATTAATATAGATATTCAAAGAACTATAAATTAAAGCTTCCATGAAATGTATCAAATAACGAATTTCGAAAAATCTCTTCATATTAGTCACCTTCGACATCCGGAAAACAAATTTTCCTACGATGAGTCGTTTAGGCTGTATATAGTTCAGGACAAATGATTTTGTATAATGATATAGATAATTCATTTGTGATTATTATAACGACAAGCGCTATTTTTACCCTTACTATAGTTCAAGTTTTATCCCGATCTTTTGCCCATAATATATCATTTCCATATATGGGGAATTTCGAGGACCGATATGAATCTCTCTTATCTTAGCATTATGAAATAACATTTCCACTTACCAAGCTCTCAGTCAACTCTCCCGCGCTAACCACTAGGCCCTTCACAATGTGATATCTGTATGTATCGAACTTGAGTAGCTGCACGAATCTAGGCATAGTATGTCCGGGAAACAGCCATAGTACCACGTTGGAGTTCTCGCTCGCTCTTGGCCGTTCGTCCTCCGCCTCTTTTGGTGGTCGTATCTCGACCTCCTCGGATGGAAATATACGCTTGAGGGAGTCGTGGTTTGGAATGTGAGGGATCTCTGGCTCGCTGAAATATTTGAGAGTGCGTAAAAAAGTGCCTAATTTGAGTGTGTTGTGTGTGTTGGTTATGACAACATTAAAGTATAACAGACCGACAATGTAACGTTAAACAAAATTTTGTGTCACTTTCAACATCGTCACTTTTTGAAGGTCAATTCTTAATCGCTAAGAATGTATCTACAGTTTTTATATACGAAAATGTAAAACATATTAAACAGAGATATTAAAAACTCAACAACTCGGCAAATATACATTTAAATAAATCGGTTCTATCGTTAGATTGCCTGAAACAAAAGCAACTTCATTTAAAACGCACTATTTTTTGGCAACTCACTTGTACACGAGCGATATGAATATCCGTCCGGCATGCGCGCGCGTGCGGTCGATCTTCTCTACCGCCTGCTGCGCCGCGCCGCACGCCACGCCCCGCACCGCCGCCGCCGACAGCAGCGTCGGCGCGCTCACCGCACACTGACGGCAGATTGACAACAGACCTGTAGGAGGAAACTTATCGGATTAGGACAGCTTACGGATGCGGCTGACAGCCGGCATCTAGATAATAGTCGTACATTGAGGTATGAAAACTATTAGACGTAAGTCGTGGTGGCGTCTGTAAGGGCTGTGAGCCGCGTCTGATAGTTTATATTCAGCTTTAGACTCAGAGATATATAATAATGGTTTAGCCCGGCCGCACATTATTCGAATTTCGGAAACAGCTATCAAATACCATACAAAAACAAATCAGAAATTTCGTATAGTAGGGGCTCACAACAATACTTATGAACAGAGTGCGCTCCGGTGGGGCGTCCGAATTTTTTTATTTTCCCTCCTAGACAAGTGTCAAACAAGTATCGTTTACGATAATCGCTTGGCGTGTTTTTGTATGGGATTGATATAGACGAACGACAAGTCACGTAAACTAGTAGAGTTCGAGTATGTCAATCCCATACAAAACAAGCGAATCGATTATTCCAAGTGACAAGCGATTAATGTAAACGTTGATCGCTTGTCACTTGTCTACGGGAGGCAAAAATCTAGATAATGTACAGCCAGACTAATTGTCGCACGCGTGCCTAGGATATACAAAGCTAGGATATACAAGGCTAGTTTTTCAAGCCAGTGCATCTGAACTGTCTTGGATAGCTGACACTGGCTTGTCAACGAATTTACTTTGACTACTAGCTGAGAAACGAGGGCAGTTTTGCCTATACAAAGCCAGAGATACGAGCTTGCTAGATCGATGACACTAGCTTACTATCTTGAAAAATTGGCCTCGTGTATAACGAATATCAGAGAAAATGATGAATAAACTTCAATTTTATGAAGAGTTTGACAGATAATAGAAATGGCCGCAAATAATAAGAATTTCTGATTAGAGAAATTAAAACGACCAGCTGATACCATACTGCACAGTGCACGCCTATCTGAAATTTCTGATAGTATAATTAAAACATTTGAGCAGAATACGTTCTGGTGGGCATAAGAATTTTTCTGATCAGAAATTCTCATAATGTGCTGCCGGACTAAAATAATAAAAATAGCTGACCAGTCATGCTGGCCTCTCGCACCCAGGCGCCTATATCGCCACGCAGGTCAACTGTGTACTCCCCCAAGCTGGAAAGCAGAGCGTTGAGTACGCGCTCTATGTACGGCGCCATTGCTCCATCTGGTCCGAGCGTACGGCATATCTAATGCAATGAGAAAACAGTGAATATATTATGACAAAATACCTTATTTTAATAGGAAAATACTCATTTATTTCTGAGTGTAGTGAAAATACTCATATTTTTCTGAGTGAGTACAAAAATCAAAATCATTTATTTATGAGTAAAGTTAAAAATCAAACGCTCCTTGACAATGTTTTTAATTTAGTAATTGAACGATTTTGAACGTTTTCCGGGATTTGATTATACAGGCGTATATACCTTTGAAAGATTTTCTTACTTTACTAAGCCTTGTTTTCGGTATATCTAACTTGTGGTTATTCCTAGTGTTCCTGTTGTGAATGTTACTTTTTGTTTTAAAATTATTTATATTTTTCTCACATTACTTTTTTTACTCCAAAATGTATTGAGAAATTATGGTCAAAAACCTATTTCTTTAAACTTTTCTCTCAGAGATTCATAAGATGACATTTTATAAATCGAACGTACAGCTCGCTATAATTAGAATGTTAAGTTGGAAAGTATCGAAAACTTTAGTACACTCGTGCAAACGTAAAAAATTGCAAGTGAAATATTATCTGTACTAGTATGCTATAGGAATTAAATAATAAAAAAATGTGCTTAGGCAGACCCAAAACTATATTATATTATACTGACGCGGAAGGACTAAGGGGCTATAGCTTGACCACAAGAGCTATACCGCGCCTTGGGTATGGGCGCGGCGCAGCGGGGGAGGGTTACCATGGTTACCGGCCATGCTACTGTGTCAGTTTGCCATCAAAGCTGATGGCGGTAGTATTCTTACCCGTCCCTCGCCCCGTTCCACGTTCCCAGGGCGCGGTACAGCTGTTGTGGTCAAGCTATACGCGCCGCACGCTGTACAATTTAGTATTTGTTGTTGGCAATTTCTCAACACTAACCTCAGTCAGACCAAGAACGGCATCTCGCCGCCCTTCCGCCCACTTTTGTGTGTGTTCCGTCACCTTCGTACACTCTATCAACGCGTCTATTATGCGCTCCAAATGCTCATTCAATATAAATCCCGGTAGAGACCCTGTAGAAGCAATATAACATTTAAGACCTGTAGCACCACATCCTGATAAGTGTTGAATAAGCTCTCCGCAACTTATTTGATAGTTTCTCCACACTTCATCAATATCATCGTGGATAGCATATATGGCACTCACCAGGGTAAAAGTGGCCCGTAATTAATCAGTACTTTATTGTAAAATTAAATATATTGTTTTCAAATATGCGTAAAAAAACAAAATTTATCAGATGCAAATTAAGTTTAGCAAATTAAGATTTTCAGCAATATTCAGTTAACGGACGCTGTTCGTAGAATCCACATCCTGAGTATATTCCGGTGCTGGGGCGAAACGCGGGTTACAGGTTGAGGTTAATTTCGCGGAATATTGCTAAAAATCTTAATTTATTAAACTTAAAGCTATGGATTTCCGCAAAGTAACGCCTGATTCTATTAACCAAATGCAAATTATTATAATAGTGGGCTAAAAGACATACAGAATGACAAAAAAATCTGAATTCTGTTGAGAAATGAGCAATATTAGCAAATTAAGTATTCTACCCATCTCTTTCTCTCAAAACGTAATTTAGTATGTACTTTGCATGCAGCTTATAGACTTTGACGTCACAGTCAAAATCGGATCTCTCTTTCTAACAAACTATTTTAAAGGCTTATAACAAAGAATTAAAAATTATGCATACTCCCTATTGCTTAGAAACTTAACAATGAAAACTATATTACGAATCTACGAAAATTAAAATTGTCACTGTAGCGTTCTATTCGGATCAGTCGGATTCTTATTATGACATAATTGACAAGTAATGAATTAAAATTATTTTAGAATATATTATGTATAGAGAAAATTATATTATACTTTGCAAACACCACAGACGCAATTTCTCCATATGTAATACTGTAGTCTGTTATACAGTGTACACAAAATTTACTCAGAATGCAAATGACAATGGATATTCCTGACGAAAATATTCACCAATAGCTCTCGAAAATCCCATCCTCAGCACAAGACCGTTGACTCCAGTATTGGAAAGCTGTTCGAGGTAGTTATCTACGAGTAGCCGGCGCTTTTCCTTGATAGAAGTCTCAGGAGACTGCGTTTCGTCGTCTTCGTCCTTCAAATATTCGTCTATGATGAGAGGGAGAGCCTCTATAGCTTTCTCTCTCACAGCTTGAACCTCGTGGGACAAGCACTCCTCTAAAAGCCTCAGCCAATCATCTGCAAATTCCATACAAGTGTTTAGATTTTGATCACATTAGCACTTTGCCTTAACAACGCAGATGCTACCTAAGCCTGGACGCACATTTTCCGAATTTGTGCTCAGAAAAATAAGGACGCCAGTCAGATAGTAAAGAACCTATCGGCAGATGCTGGATCCACAGCACAACATGTAAGCAGAGGGCGACTCACCGGGGCGTACAATTTTTTTTCATAAAAAAATTGTGTAATGTGCGGCCAGACTAAAACTCTCTCTCTCTCTCTCTTTTTTATCTAACTTTCTCTTGTCATTACTCTGTGTTTCTCGTAGCCTCGTTGCCTAAAGTAGTCCCTAGACGGACATGTATGCAGTATAACTCTGTCATTTTTACCCTTGTGATTGTGACTTTGACGACCTCTGTGGCGCCGGGGGTCGCGCGATCGAATCCCGCCGACGGAACAAAAAGTTTTTTATAGTTTCTGGGTCGTGGATGTATTTTAAATATGTGTATCATATAATAAAAATCTTAAATTAGTTTATAGTATTAAATAAGTATATTTTCCTCCTTAACGTACTTACCACGGGCCCAGACAGATGTGATGTGAAGCGTCCATAGATATTATTATTATTATATTATGATATCGCTCAGCCTCACCTGCAGTATCACGCGCGACATGGTGATGGGCTAGCGCCAGTCGGCCGACAGCATGGCAGGCGGCCTGTCGCATGAGCTCGCCACCTAAGCCGCGCAGTTGCTGTCGCGCCCGCAACCGCCCGACCAGCCCGCACACGCCAGCACGCACCTCGTCAGAGATGAGCGATGCGGCAGACGACCCTGGGAGAGTTTGAAAGCAATTAGTATTCAAAACAATAGACGCGTTATTAAATTTTTGACCAGTGGTTGACTACTAGGATAGACTATAACAGATCCAATGTAAGGATCAAAACATCTGACAGATACGTTATGGAAAAGCAACATAAGTACTGGTAAAACTTTGACCTTTGAGGTTTAAAAAAACAAGGCGTTTAAAATTTATAATAAAGTTAAACATACCATTGTCTAATTTACACAATGAAAGTGCATGTATGACTTCGCCAATAGCAAGGATGGCACCGTGACGTACGTTCAAGTCTATGGACTCAATTTTTCCCATTAGCTTTGGTAGAACATCAGTGGCTACATATTCAGGCATCTGCAACATATTACATACTGTTTTATCAGATATATATACCAGTGGCGTAGCGTGGGTATTTGTCGCCCGGGGCGGAGGGCAATTTTCCGCCCCCTTTATTAGGATTTTCAATTTTTTACACACATTAAGAGCGATTTTTATTCGCGAGGATATTATCTGCGCAAGTTTTTGCATATAATTTTTTGGGATTTTTTTCTGCCAGTACAGATACTCCCAAATAATTCGATATGTTTTTGCATTACAGCAGAGTAGCGAAAAAAATATTGTCGCGCGAATAAAATGCCTAATTTCCTGTTGCTGTGTTTGGACATTTTGTTAGGTTTTTTTTTAATTTTTCTAATGAAATTACCAAGGCAAGACGAAGTTTAAAAATAAAATACCTTAAAATTCGTCAAAGAATAAGAAATAAAATATTTCGTGCTTTTTAATGGCTCCAATTTTATAGTTGTGTTAGAAATATGAAATCGTCTAATATTTTGAATATTTTATTATTTACTGTGAAATTTTGCCGCCCCCTAAATGAGAGTATAGAAATAGAGAATGCTATTACTCCTGCATAACAGGCCTGGTTTCTATGAAACTGGCCACCGTCACCGAAACCGGTGTGGGGGTTATATGTACCTTATCAGTAAGTTTGTGCAGGGCCTTAGCGGCAAGCTCGCGTATAGCGCAGTCCCAGTGGTCGACTTTGAGCTCCACGAGATGGTCAATCAGAGGCTGCGTGTACTCGGGATAGCGCGCGACCTGTGACAAATACATAATATACGGTGTAATATAAATTTAAACTGGTACACTATACAGGATGTGTTTATTTTATTATATTCAGCCTATAGTGTCCCACTGCTGGGAAAGGCCTCTCCTCTTTTCTTCCACAGTTCACGATCTTGGGACATGATTTTGTATTTATACAAAGTGAAAAATTTTACTCTGTATGTATTCAATATATAGTGTGTAACAAGATGATACATTAGGATGTGTTTTATTAGTGATTTGTGTGGACAAATTTCGGACATGTCGCTGGGGCACTTACTTATACAAATGACATAATATTCTTTCTGTAAAGAAGAAAACGTATTTTATGCTAATAAAGAATATATATATTTAAAAAATTGCAATAGTTGTACGGGCATTATTCTTACTTTAAATGATATCTAATAACTCCATATATTTTGCTTCTGCATGCGGTATTTTTTAACGCTTTTACATAGGCGTATAAAGGGGGAGGGTGGCGTAGCCGCTCCCGAACGCTTTAATGATAATAAGGGCTTTTTAAATACCTGCGGCGCTACGACAAGATACGCGGCGGTGCGCGGTCCCACTGTCTGGAAGTCGGCTGTAGTGAGCACGTCAATGCCGTGCGGGAACATGCCGTGACGTCCCACGTTCTCCTGGTACGCCGCCGACGCCGCACGACGACAGTTTATCTGTTGAACATAATAATCTATTGATTACAACCGAATATCACATCCAATCTACGGACCTTCGCAGCGCCAAGAGAGCACGGCGCAAGTGCCTAACGCAGGCGTTCCAATAAAACAAGTTCGCCGCGCAGTAACGCTAAACTCATGGAGTACCCAAATGTAACGCAGAAAAGGCCCCGATATTAAATATATATAAGTGAGAGGTGTATCTTGAGTTTAAAGACACTTTTATTCCGGAAAACCACAAAGCAAAGCATTTACGGTACCTGTGGAATATACTTAATACAATGTAACAAAGTCGTTGGCAATATAATTATCAAAATATACAGTAACTAAATTTGCCCGCAGCTTCGCCGGCGTTATTATAGTATTTTCATATAAACCTTTAAACTCTTAATACCACTAGACGTGACATTTTACACAACCGCGTGTTAGTGAGCACTACCGTCCCTACATGTAAAATTTGAAACCCCTAGCATTTATGTTTTCTGAGATTCCGTGATGAGTGACTTTTCGCTTTTATATACATACTAGCTTTTGCCCGCGACTTCGTACGCAGACAGGACGATTTTGACGAAGTTTTCTGTCGGCATTCAAGGGGATG
>JAOTAV010016854.1:0-18570 GCA_026546445.1 Cyclargus thomasi
TACTCACCAAATTTCATAGCTGTAGCTTTAACAGTTTTTGCTCGGCGATGATGAATCAGTCAGTCAGTCAATCAGTCAGGACTTGTTACTTTATATTAAACAAATGTATAAAAATAATAATATAGTGCTGTTTGTAGTGTCGGTAGAATATTCATCTCGACGGTGTAAGAATAGTATAAGAATATTAATTTTGATTGGCTCGTCTCATTTAATAATATATGTATTTGATTTAATAGCTTGTGGAGACCACAAAAATAGCCGTTTTAGGATAATAAAAGCAATTAATTATATTCAAAAATTTTAATTGAGCTGAAACTGACGAGCTTAAAGTACCGTGGGAGTCCAAGAATCAATTACTTAGCATGTTAACCGTTATCCTCCTTAAAATCGCAAAATATTTTAAACTTCACCTAGGGCAATGATATAATAGGACAATTATTCACCGTTTTCAAAGACATAACAATGTTAAACTAAGCGTATAAAACTTAAGTCTTCTACATAGGCCAGCGGGGTAAGTTTAATATATAATAAAAAAATAAAAGTGGCAGAAATGTTTGTATGTAAATACTTCTTACCACAACAAGCGAAGCCGTGTAAAGTAATAGTAATAGACACAAACAGACAAATAAACTTTAAAATAAAGTATATAAGTGTATTGTGGAATTTTTAAAATAAAATGATTTTTTATTATTATTATTAAAGTTATCTATTTGTCTCTTAGTACGCGCTTATTTCAGGAAATACTAAACGGTTTTGAATAAATCATTTTTTGTTTAATAACTACTAAGTATATTCAACTTTTTTTACTCCGGTAAATTGCACGGTTCCCCCGTGATTTACAAATTTTCGCACATCGAATTTTTGGACATTGTGGGCACTCGTTTATAATATCCGTTGAATTAAGGCTTATGGCCTCGAGTATACACACGTGATGGACGAGGCTGTGTGCCTGGTTTACCGGCGATCGCTCACTGACATTATTAAGTAATAACCATTAGATGCTAAATTATTATCTTGTTACGTGTGTTTCGGTGTTTTTATCAGGCAACTACATTTGTTTCGAGCAATCGATCATTTCGTTACGAGGTATGAATTATGAGTGAAAAACGATGTAACAAAACAATTTATGTTAAGCTGGGTTTGGGTTTAAAGTTAAGATTTGAAATGATTTAAAAGATAGCATAGAAAGCATTTCATTACCACATTTAAAATATTTATTTTAAATGCGGTAGTGAAATGATAAGCTCTTTTTTATCATTTTTTGAATTCGGTCATCAAGCCCAAAAATCATGGGCGCAAAGTTTATGGTAGATACATAAGAACAAATGAATAACTTGCTCGGAAAATCTAGAAGACTAACTTGCGTAGCGTAGCTCAAGTTATATCCGGGAATTAGCCTTTAATATAACGATAAAAAATGCAGAATAAAAAAAAAATATATTCAAAATAAATTTTGTGCAAATTACTTTCTGAAGGTTGAAACAACGGTGCTTACCACTGGTTCAGGAACTAGCCAGGCAATAATACATTCGCAAAATTTAGTACTGATGATGATATTATCATGTCGAAATTCGTTTATGGCGTTGGAACTGTGCATTTTTTGGAATACAAAGTATCCTGTATCCTTCCCCAAGACTCAAGGTGTCGTCATACCAAATTTCGGTGTAGCAGTTTGGGCGTAAAGAAGTAACGGATAGATACCATCGCATTTATAATATTTTAAATATGGAATATGGATAACTTGTAATATTATAAGGTTAATCTTTAGCTTAAGGATATATTTAAATTATTATCTTTACTGCGATTTATACAGATAAGCGGCTTAAGCGTTACTGATAAGATTAATAAATTAATAAACTACCCGTTAAATCATCGGATTTCAACAGGATCTAATCTCGTGGATCGGTGTGTGTGATGTTTATCCGTTTAATCTAGTATTTAGATTTATTTCTAATTCCAGATTTAATTTATAGGGCTGTCACTGTTAATTTGCGGCACTTCAAATGTAAATATTTTGTTCCCTTTCTTCTAAGATCTGATAGGGTACTTTTATTAAGAATAGTAATATAATGACCTCGTTTGGAATTGGAAAACCTCGAGTATATCACACCTTCTCATTGCAGAAGAATGTTTTTGCATACACGCGGTCACCGATACCATACCTAAAAGTATTAACTAAAGAAATGTCTAAACTTTTCATCCTAATTTAGAATTTCATTGCATTTAAATTACCATCGATAATATTATCTACACAGCCCTAGTTAATACCGGTTGGTATTTAACACCAGACACCTTAAAGGCTTACCGACACGACGAACACAGTTTCAATGATGGATGAACCTTCTACAACTTACGTATAATATATTTCAAGTAGCGCCAGAAACATATGCAAAATACTATGACTATTTACCTAGGATTGTGTTTATTTTGCAATAAAATTATAGCTGTAAATTATTATTATTAATTTATAAAATTAATGTCACACGCAATTAATGATAATTGTTTTATTATTATTGAGATGATTGTTTATTAATCAACTTTGTCTTCCTAGCTAAGTAATAATTAAAATTACGGGTTTCTATGTTATATCCTGTTTTTGTAATAATGTATATAGTTTTTTTTTTATGAAATGATGAAAAAGGGCCAATGTGATGAAAAGCAAGAGCCGCGGATCTTACTTTCCACACATTGGGTATTCCATGGACACCTGTAGCATCAGAGGGGTCGTGAGTTTGTTACGGGAGTATGTATAGGGAATGTGGTGTAGAAAATTTGGACCTCCGGTAAAACTCACTTACTTGACAAAGCACAGCGCAACGCTGTTTCACACAGATTTTGAAATCTGTCCGGGAATCGAGAACATTAAAAAGTCTTGCAAGATAGAAGAATTATTATCAATAATAATATTTCAAAGCATCTAAAAAGTAATTTAGGTATGTAAGCACTCGCAAAATTTTTCATTCTAAACGAGATATATAATACTCGCTCTCTATGGCTAAATCAACAAAGATCTCATCTTTAAATGCGTTATTAATTGTTAGGTTCTACGCGCTACGAAGCTTGTCGCGGACAACACGTCCGTTACTATTGAAATTACTAATTACACATTGCAGCTACCAGTGAGTGCACTTAAATTATTAGCACTCGTCCACGTCTTAATTAAGAGGCTAAGGCATCTGATTGCGTTATCGAATCAGTCGTGTAGGCGACCTCTAACCCGCGGTCAGTGACAAAGGCATTCGATTGTATGGCCGTTGTCGCGGCGCCGAAAAAACGTTAAAAAAATACATTGACAGCTGATGCAACGATTAGCATCTCGTTTGGCGCCAAAGGTTATGATGCGCCTGAATAGACCGAGATAAAATATTTATAATGCAACATTACAATGGGGTTTCAGTAGATTTTTATAGATAAGATAAGCTTTGTATTTCAGACATGACAGGTATGTTATGTTATATTACTCAAAGAAAACTGGCGTGAAACAGCGTTATGCTGTGTTTCGTTCAGTGAGTGAGTTTACCGGTGGCCCAACTTAGGTGGATTAGGACCCATCCCAGTTCCCTTTTCCCTCATAACGGCAACGCAATTGCGACTCTTCGGATGTCACGAGTGTCCATGGGTGACGGTAGTTGCTTTCCATCAGGTAATCCTTCTGCTCGCTTGCCCCCCAAATATTATTTAAAAAAATGTATTATTTATTTATATTAAAAGTTTTTACAACAAAAATCGCTTAAATAAAAGAACTGAAAGTCGGTGAGGTCATTATTGAGTCGAGCAAAAATATATCGGTGTTGCAAGATTTCAAAATTTCACCTTATTTTTATTCGAAACAATAACGTTACGCTATAGATAAGGATTCTCCTAATGGAGGTTGCTCAACTCGTTGGGCAATTTAAAATATATTATTAGTGTAAATTCCGATTTCGTTATTGTCACTTAAGTGGACTTTTATTTCTTAATTTTCTCGGATAAATAAATTTTTTATTGCGTGTTTGAAAAAGCAATGCGAGATATTTTACTTGCGAGATAAAGTTAAAATAATTTAATTTTATCTCGCACGTGTGTGGTGGACAAACGGCGTAATACGACTTGGAGGCAACATGAAATTTGCATGATTTAAAGTAAACAATCACAATTTTGTCGAATAGAAACAAAAATTACTTTTAAAAAATTAAGCACTGTACAACGGATACGCTTAATTACTTAGTGTGAAAGTACACTAGACGTACTTAGTAATGATTGGCATGTATCGCGAAACTAGATCAGGATGGATATTTATATTCATAAAAAAAATTTAAACAGTGTTTAACTAATCAAGTTTTGCTGTTCCTTCCTGTCGTGTGACGTTTTCAATATTCGAGGGGACCTAAAAAAAGTCGTAATAGCTATATGGCAAAGGAATTGCTCTACAATTCATTTTAGTACATTTTGTTCGAAAATCGAATTATTTTAATAAAAAAGTTACTTGGAGTAATTATTTAATGAAAACAGTTCGATTTTGAAATTTAAATTGATTGTGAAATCACTGTTCTTTTTTGCTAAATTAGTAGTTATTCACAAGAAAATTGACAAAATGAATTGCTGTTAGCAACATTGCAAAGTGACCTCTTCCGGGCGGCAGAAAGGGACAGCGAACCTTAAATAGTTAAACATTGCTTAATTTTTTTTTATTAATATAAATATCCATCCCGGTCTAGTTTCGCGATACATGAAAATTATTCATTCACTGTTTAAACATTACTTAAATATTTTTATGAATAAGTGTTAGTAAGGTTAATCTATGATTGATTTTCTATTCGTTGTAGCTAACAGTTGAGTGGGTACCAAAATCATGTAACACATTGTTATTATTATATTAGCGGACCCGACAGACGTTGTCCAGCCGGTTTTGGTCTGTGAATCTAAACCATTCTCTAGTCCTCAAGAATTGTATATACAGAGTGTTACAAAAGTATGTAATAAAACTTTACGGATAGCATATCATTTTGTCATTTTTCTTGTAAATAACTACAAATTTTTCAAAACAGTGATTTCAAAATCAATTTAAATTAATTTTAAAGAATCATATATATGTATCGTATACACGATTTTGACAGCCTGTGTATTTCGGGATAAGATTTTTGCATTAACGATAAATGCGCGTGCGCAAGACTTTCAAGATGCTTACAACCGAATATGGTAATAGGATGGATTGGGGACGCGAAAAGATGACGCGCAAATCCACGCCGTGACAAATGGATTACTGGGTTATATAATCCCTGGGCTTCTTGACATCCTTCAGCATTATCGTCGTTTTAATCCACACTTTCATACTAATATTATGAACGCAAAAGTGTGTCTGTCTGTTACCTTTCCACGCCCGAACCGCTGGACCGATTTAACTGAAATTTGGTATGGAGACACTTTTAGTTCCGGGGAAGGACATATAATACTTTTTGTCCAGAAAAAATGTGTTCCGTGATATACAAATTGTTGCCCAAAAAGTTGCGGGCATCAACTAGTTAAAGTTAAAATGGAAGAAGCCGGTAGCTCACATTTTTACAACATTAGAGAAATTACTAATTTTTTTTTCCTATAAAGAAAAATAAAAATTGACAAATCTTGTAACCCACCTACTTCATAATCTAATTAATGTATCTAACTAGACATAATTAGAGTCCCATCTTAACTAATTATGCAGAAACGTGAGTTTTTAAAATGTTAGTTATCTGCTTCTTTCAGTTATATCTCCAATTAACAACAATATGTCGGATGATTTAGTTGATATAATGTAATCAATAGACATGGCCGTCCCTGGCTCTCCTCTCGGCTCACGGCCACGGCCACAATTATGGCTGATCCATTGTTAAGCCTTACGTAACGACAATTACACACTAATCACACAATTACAGATTATACAATGCAATATTGCAATTATTGCACTTCTGAGTATTGTTAGTTTATAATCGTAACAATTAAAAATGCATCATCAAGAATGTGACAGTGTAATTGGTTCAAATAATTTGTATTAATGTGGATTAGCGATGCGGATTAAATATTACTAAATAGTTAATAACTGATTAGATGCTTTTCGTTTGATGACTAAAAATCTGTACCCTAGTACGGTAGATCTACCGTGAGTTGAAGAAATAAATCGTCGTAAATTTTATGGTAATTTTAATTTCGCATGTGACCGTTAGGGGCGCTATAAAATGTTGCCACACTAAAAATTTACGTACTCGCTATCGATTATTGACAAAATACTATTTCTTCAAACTCACGGTAAAGCCACAGACATTGTAACTTCTTTTGCTGATCAAGATTTTAACAATTTATCATATTTTACAGATTATACTTTAATTTAATTAAACTAATAAAAGCGATATAAATAAAAATATTCTTATTCCATAAAAGACCAGCTAGACGTACCATTTAATATTGACACACATTATAAGTAGCTAAGTCTTTTAGATTTTCTTAGATTAATAGCTTAATTAAAGACGCGTACAAGCAAGGTCTTTTAGGCTAGCTATTTATCAGTACAAAGTAAGAACCATAAAAAAGCGAACATCCCAAGAAGGCTTGAGGCCTGGCACGCTCTTGGCCGAGTATTCTCTAAATAATTGAATATATTTGAGGATGCCGAGAACATCTGCTACCAATTATTTCTCCTTAAGGATTTATTTAAATGGGATCGCCAAATGCATTTATGTGTTTAGAACAGTTATGGAAATGAAGACGACGAGACCGAGTATGAAGTTACTCAATAATCCAGGTGAACCCAGGTCATTAAGGTATTGAGAAACCATAGAGGACAGGTGAAAAGATTATTTTTAATATTCAATACGGACGTTATAATTGAGGTTATGTGTTTCTTATTTAATTTGTTTGTTCTTCCCTTCACACCCTAAAGAAGCAACCAATTGATTCGATTTTAGGTATAGATTTAGTTGTGGGATGGAGAGTAACATAAGCTAGTCTTAATCTTCGAAAACATTACGTTTTTTTTATTTTTATGCAACTTTCAATTCCACCCAAGCGGTATTAATATTCGACAAGTAATATTAATGTACTTAAGTTATTTCATTTAATTATTGTTAAGAAATAAATTACATTGTAGAAATAATTATATAAATAGGTCTAGTGCG
Organism: Cyclargus thomasi; assembly: GCA_026546445.1. Taxonomy (NCBI): domain Eukaryota; kingdom Metazoa; phylum Arthropoda; class Insecta; order Lepidoptera; family Lycaenidae; genus Cyclargus; species Cyclargus thomasi. The sequence continues at coordinate 7,128 of JAOTAV010016854.1, forward strand.
ACTTTTTTACGCCGGTTCTTCTCGCCGGGTTAGTTCCTGTGGTAGACACCGTAGTCTCGACGTTCAGAAAGTTTACTTTAAGCTTTCTTTTTTGAGTTGCCTATGACGATGTTGTAGAGTCCGATTGTTATGATTGTTAATGTCATTAACTAAATACGATAAACATTTATACGTATTTTCATTTCCTGTTAAATTAAGTAGGTTTTTTCAATATTCAGAAAAAAAGACACATTTATTAAATGAATATATTTTTTAATTAACCGTTCAAAACGTTTGTCATTAAATGTTGTATCCGTAAATCCGAAAGGTTTTTTGTTGAATCATCATAATATTATTCTCAATTACTTAAATGATGATACTGAGGAAAATGAAACAATAAAAATTGAAGGCTCAGTTCACACATTACACGTCGTGTGACGGAAACACAGCTTCAGCATCCTTGAACATGATATATCGCTCGCAAAAACATTATCCAGGAAATTGAAGGCAGATATGAGATATTGTTGTATTCAAAAATCTTTAATAACCAGCCTAAATGGTTAATTGGTATGATAACTATAAAGATATAAGTGGAAGAAGCAAATACCTAACATTTACAACTTTCGAGTATTAAATACACATTTTTCTGTAAAATTTTTATAAATCTTGTACTTTAGCTATTTCATTATGTAGCTCGTCTATCTAGCTATGTATCAAAAATCTACATTATTTTAATTTTAAATAATTCTTATGGTTCTAAAGCGTCCATTTACAATTGCGAAAATCCGACAGTTTCTAGAATGTTAGTCACCCGCTTCTTCCACTAATGTCTCCAAATGTGGTTATTATTTCGAGAGCAAATGTTTTTGGAGGAAGATGAACACAAAGTCGGAGAGTTGTTAACTCTACAAAATTTGTTAAAAATGTGTTACAGTTAGTAGAGTCAACCAAAATTGTAAGAAAATCGTATTTTATACCGAGAATTTAATACTCATACTAGTTGACCCCGCAGACGTTGTCTTGCCGAGCTATTTTGTGAATCTAAACCATTCTCAGATCCCCTTGAACACACACAAAAAAATTCATCAAATTCGGTCCAGTCGTTTAAGAGAAGTTCAGTGACATACATACTCACAGAAGAATTATATATAAAGATAGAGTTAATTACAGAAGTAGCAGCACTAAACACGAACAAAAATAATTGTTACGCGACATGTCGTGTAACAATAACTTCGTTTTTCGGTTTGCCTATACAGGGTGTAACAAAAGTAACTGATAAAACTTATGACTTGTATGGGCAAACTCATGTCGATGTCATTCTTTGAAATTCGGTAAGTTGAGTAATAATAATAATATCTATGGACGCTTCACACCACGTCAGTCTAGCTTCGTGCTAAGTACCCGAGGTACTATAGGCGACCCCCGGCTTAAGCTACCAACATGTTTACCAACTGAGCCACAGAGCTCGTCAGTAAGCTCTAGACTGAAATTAGTTTTGTAAAAAAGCCTCGTTTTATACAGATATCGTAATATAATGACGAAACCAGAAAATCTACTTAAGAACTGTAAGATTTTAAGGAGCTCTATACAAAAGACATCAACTCTCCCGCACGTGATGACAAATTTGCAATTTTATCGACATTCATTTCAATTGTAAATACCAACATTAAATTATAAGACGTTTCAAATATGCATTGAATTGTGGTTTATATTGTATAGAATGCCAGTTACTTCATATTAAGCAGATTTAACGACGCTCATCTAATGTCAAACCTTATCAAAGCCGCGACATTTGACGGGTGACGAAATGGTCCTCCATGTCTGATGTAGAGGTAAACAGGGTATACGACAATATGAGACGAACATGACAATTTTGCATAATTCAGTGAACGCGTGATGTTATCATTCTATGTTTTTGTTTTTCGCTTTCAAATTTTCCTCGCCTCATAATATTTTGTTTGCCCTTCAATTTTAGAGGAAAAATTGAAGTATAGCTTTGGTTTCTTAGACTCTTAAATTATCGAAATGTTTTATAATAAGACGGCGGGCGCTTTCTTGTGCTTGTCAAATCTTTCTTGGAAAGTTTGTTGGTTCGAATGTTTTTCGGTAAATCACAACGAAAGTGTTGAATGGATTGTGGTTGAATTCATAGTAATATTATAAATGCGAAAGTGTGTCTATTTGTCTATTTATTACTTTTTGCCCAAACAGCTCTTAACCGATTTTACTGAAATATGGTATGGTAATATTTTGAGTTTCGGAAAAGGATATAGGATACTTTTTATCCCACAAAAATGTACGGTTCGCGCGCGATAAACAAATATAGTCATAATAGAGTTGCGGGCATCGTCTCCTCAAGACAACTAGATATGAGATGGACGGATCTAGTTATGCACATGTCAAAAGTAGATAAAATGCTTCAATTGTTAGACCATTTAAAATATTAAGGTATTATTAAATTCGTAACTTTTAATCACAAAATAACAAAGTAACGCGTGAAAAATTTCTAACAAATATTGCAAAGTTTTCCTCGAGATCAACGAGAATCTCATCATACAATCGATAAGGATTAAGAATTTTTTATCAGAACACAGATTTTTATCAGAGTTTATGAATAATTAACACGCATCCAATATCTGCACAGATAATTTTAGCACTGGTACATCGTGTGACTGATTATTGAAGTGGAAGAAGTAGATAACTAACATTTTAGAAATTCCCGGATTTTTACGTTAATGGACGCTTTTGGGCCGAAGCATTAAAATGATGTGGGTTTGATGTATAGATACATTAGGTAGGTAATGAAGTTGGTAAGATACAAGATTTGTCAAAATTGTATTTGAAAAAATAAGTATATACGCAAAGGTTGCAAAATGTTATTTGGGTGAATCAACTTTTTCTTGTCCTGGACAAATCTTTGAATAAAAAGTCAATCAGCGTATTTTTCATCGATAAAATAAGTTAATTCGATAGCTAATGAACTGCGAAATGTATTAACTTTATGTACATCATTTGATAGCGTTTCTTCTAATTAAGGGTCAAGCGGAAAGCAACTGCAGTCGCCTATGACACTCGTAACATCCGAAGAGTCGCGAGTACGTAGCAGGCCCTTTATGAGGGAATAGGGATTGTGGGAATTAGGGCCACCGGTAAACTCACTCACTGAACGAAACACAGCACAATGCCGTTTCACGCCAGTTTTCTGTGAGGCTTGTTATTGTACTTTTAAGTTAGTTGTTATCGGGCATCACAAAGTCACAAGATCGCCGCTATCAGCGCCGTGCGCGTGCGCATCCTATTATGTGATTATTGTGTAAACAATAACCCGCCACGGTGAGATCTAGTAGTGAATAAGTGTGTATACCGTCCGCAAATTCATACGCATCTACAAAAATATAAAACAATATTTTCGTTTGTCCCATAATATTACAGTTTTCAACTTTTAAAACATTTCATTGTTCTGTATTTTATTTTATTCGTTTAATGTTATTATAATAATGCGTAAGGGTTTTTTTTGAGTACATTTGGTTTTAGGGATTTAAGAGTTTAGATATACTCTTTTGGTACACTTTATTGCGTTCGTTTTTTAACTACGAACAGAAAAACAAAATTGTCCGTGTTTCTGCCGACCGTACCGCGATGTCCTTTATATTATGTTTACGGCGGTTGCGACAGACGACACACTAAACTTCACTGTGACCCGCGCGCGGAATCCGGCCCGGACTCAAACCCGCGACCCCCGCGGCCCCCCTGCGACTCCCCGCGACCCCCCGCGACCCTCCGCGACCCGCCGGGGTCGCATTCTCTGGCACTGGTCACTGGCCAAAATATTTTCAGTAAGACACACTACTACGAGTACGCACTGTTTCGAATATCGGTATGCCCATGTGACGTTATCAGTCGCTTTTATATTTAAGAGATTTATATAATATTGATAATGGACATTGTATAATGGGTATAATACAGATAGCTATCAAATAGTTTACGATCGTCAGCGTAACTATAGCTAGACCACAAGCGCTATACTTCGTCTTATTTATGAGCGCAGCGCGGCGGGGGAGGGTAGCCACGGTTACCCGCTCCGCCACTCTATCAGTTGGCCGTCAACGCTGACGGCGGTAGTTCCTAGGGCGCAGTACAGAGGTGGTGGTCAAACTATAGTGCAGCATTGGCAACTAGCAAATAAGCTCAGTCGGCAATCGAACTTTCGAAGTACGAGTGCCCAAAGCTTACGTAATAATAATAAATCCAATCCATAGATAGATTAATTTTATTAATAATTTACGAAATTGATAAAAACCGAAACAACATTCCGCGTATATAGTTGGAGCTATATCGTTAAGAATTTACATAAAATCACTACCGTCAACCAATCGTTAATCATATCACTATGACAATAATTGTTGCAATTAAATCTGACATCTAGTAGATAAATAAAAGTTAGAAACACCTGGCTAGAGCATCCTGGTATATAGCCTTGACATTTTGTACACTATTATTTATTGAACTTGTCAGTTTTTTCGGCAAGTTAAAAACTTTGAGAATTAAATAACAATTTCGCCGGCACAAAAATTTTAAATCAGGGAAGTTGAAACAGAGCAGAAAACGGTTCTAAGTAAATCGGACGCGTTATGTCAAACCCAGCCGACACGACCACGGCTTACATGGAATTGACATATTACGACCAAATGACGTAGATCCGTCAACTCTTTCAATTTCCCCCATCTTATATTTATAGCCTGTTTTTTGCTTTAAATTCTCTTTTAATATTTGAAATGCAGTTCTCTGTGTTATCTTTTCACGCTATTTAACTACTAAACATGTCATCAAAGCGTGCAGTTAAAATTAAAATTCAACTGTCGATTAGTTAAAAACCAAATGAGAAACAATAACATAATGAATAAGGCTTGCGAGGCGACGCCCTAGCTCGTCGACCTCACAGTCGATTATGAAATTAGTACCGAGTGACCTTTCCAGTATTGGTTTAAAGTTTTTAACTCATTACACCATGACCGACGAAGGTTAAGATCTAAAGGAATTTAAATAAAATCGAAGATCGGCAGTGCTGATGCGTTAATACTAACGACGTTTAATGGCTAATGAGGAATTCGAGGCTTGGTGTGAGTTCCTAAAATATTTTATCGAAATGCAGCTCTAAAGTTTGCATGAGTAACATCATGGTTTTACAGTCTGTCTATGAAAAGTGTGTAAGAAAATAGAAAACACTAACCTTAGTGCTAGCTTGCAGGAGACCAGCTCCGCTGACGACACCGTTGATGCACTGGGACTTGATGACGCAGGCATAGCCGTCGCCCGAGCAGGTCTGTTGCAGGTCCCCGGAGCCCACCTGTCCACCTCCGATGCCGAGCCCGAGACCGAGCCCGATGTTCTGCTGCTGCTGTTGCTGGGTGAAGTCGAACTCGTTCAGCTTCTGCTGGTTCTGAATCAAGTTGACGTTCGATCCGGCGCCTGCTAAACCAGAGAATTTGGTCGCTGCTGTACTCGCAAAGTTTTGGGTATTAGTACCGAAAGCGTTATAACCACCTGCTTGACCAATGTTAGCACCACTTAAGAACGGATTTTTAGCGAGGTTAACACTAGAGGCTTCGTAGGTAGACTGGAAACTGGTCGGTCTACTCGCGGCTACACCCAGGTTAGTAGCACCGGCGAACTTGGACACGCCACCGTTTAGGAAGGGATTTCCCCCAAGATTGAGCGACGACCCAGCAGATTGAGCACTATATCCAGCACTATTATAGCCCGCTGCCCCGGCGAACCCTGAGCTGGCGCCATAACCGAGCCCCGCAGAGTTCACTCCTAAGCCGGCGCCTCCTACACTTGCGCCACCTAGTCTTGAGCCTCCAAGAGCTACGGTTCCTGCCGCTGTATTTCCTATTCCAGTTCCTGTGACTCCCGCACTTCCTAGTCTAGTGCCTCCTATCCCGCCGGCAATTCCTGAGCTTCCTATGCCGACACTTCCTAAGCTCGCGGCTCCCAGCCCGGAGTTGGCTAATCCGGCACCGTAGGCGGAACTTCCTAGTCCGGAGACTCCTAATCCCGATGCTCCTAGTGCCCCATTTCCTAGACCAGCGCCTGCTATTGCGCCATTTCCTAGTCCAGCGCCTCCTATTGCGCCGCTTCCTAGTCCAGTACTTCCGATTACGCCACTTCCTAATCCAGCGCCTCCTATTGCGCCACTTCCTAGTCCAGTAGTTCCGATTGCGCCACTTCCTAGTCCAGCTCCACCTATTGTGCCACTTCCTAGTCCAGCACCTCCTATTGCACTATTTCCTAGTTCAGCAACTCCTAGTGCACTACTTCCTAATCCGGCGCCTCCTAGAGCGCCATTTCCTAGTCCAGCAACTCCTAGTGCGCTGCTTGCTAATCCGGCGCCTCCTAAAGCGCTACTTCCTAGTCCAGCGCCTCCCAAAGCAGCACTTGCCAGTCCGGCGCCCGCTAAGCCTGCGCCTCCCACATTAGAACTAGTATAGCTCGAGCTGAACTTCTCGAAGCTACCACCACCCCCAGCTTTAAACGGCGAGTCCTTGTTCATCCACCAGTAGGGTACGTTACCGGATGCGGCGAGCTCAGCCGAGAGGAACTGAAACTCGTTAGCGAGGTCGGCGGCGGAGGCGGCGTTAAAAGCGTTAACGTTCTCGAATCGCTGGACGATCCTACCGTCCTTGATCTTGAGGCCGGCGCACCCGTTGGCGGGGGTGCACTCCTCAATGATCTCTTGTGTGTGTACGACGGCCCCGGGCAGGGCTTTGAACGCCGCGAGAGGCTCACCGTTGGCGTCGTAGTTGATGGTGCAGTCTGTGCAGCGCTCGGCTCGCGTCTGCGGTGCGGACTCCTCCGCCTCCATTTCGATTTCCTTGGCTTGCGGTAACTCTTTCACGTCCTCGATGTTCTCGGGGAGCGCGCTGACGCTCAATATGAGCGCAAACGCCACCACCACCAGTGGCTTCATGTTTCTGCAACAAGAGAGACAGTCCATTAGCTAAGCAATAACAAAATCAAAATAAACTTTTATAATATAGTATTAACACCGATTGAACAAACCTTGTTATAACTAGTAGGTATACAAAGTATATGTTTTCCTTGGATAAAATACAACGTCAATTAATAAAGGTAAAAGCTCGCAGACGCCGAGGCAATAAAATAAATTGGAGACATAGATGGGGAATGATATCATAGCCGGCGTCAGACAACACACAGGTTTTGGCTAAAATTAACGACAAGTATTCAAGTGACGCAGCACTTACTGAGTTTGCTCAGGCAAACGTTACGAGAGTTTAGTTGAATAATAGTTAGATGAATAATAATAATAAGCAGCAACTTTGAAACAAGCTTCATTTTATTACAATTAGTAGTGATAAAATGACTAGAAATGATACTTAAATTTCTTATTTCTTCAATTTTAATTTCTCATTATCAGTTACTAATTTACGTTTTACTTACATATTTTGTGCCATTTTGTGAAATTTATCTATGATATTATCATGGACATCAATTATTTTATCATTACCAATAATTTATTTAATATTACAAGTACTGAAAAACTTTAATGGAAGTTAAAAGATGCGTACTGAAATTGTTATCAATTTCGAATTATTGCGAATCCTAAGAACCTTAAGTTCATTATACTGTGTTATTGGTACATCGGCAGAATTTAATATTCTGAAGTTGGTTATAAACTTTATTGGCAAGTAATGGTTATCCTACGCATTACAAGTGACGGTAGATTTAATCCTTATTTTTCATGGCAACATCCTCTCCGCCCACGGTCCTGCGTCATGGTATCTTAACATGGTAATACCTTGCAATACTTATAGCTTAATTGTCACGTACATATTTATTAACCTAACGTCTGAAATACTTATATAGGCTGTCCCGTTCTCTCTTCATTGGGCGTTAATATTAAGGGTGAACCATTCTTGTCACTTATATATAAAAAAAAAATAATGATACTTAATTATCGAATTAATGTTAATAATAATAGAAAATTTGGTAGAAATCCATAAAGCCATTTCGGCTGCAAAGTTAATGAGACTTGAAATAAATGTAATATCAGAGAAGTTTAATCATAATCATGAGATGGATACATACGTACATAACGTAACTTTGTCCCTTTATGTCAAACTCAATCAACCGAAAACGGTATGCTTTAAATTGACACAAAACGACTCAAAGACTCAGGTCCTTCAACTAACTATGAAATATGAATAAATTTTTTCGATGGCACAAGCAAACTTGACGTGTCGAGTACTCTGGGATAAACATATTTTGACACCAAACGTATTTTAAAATTGCAATTTCAATCGTCATATCGTTAAAACATTATTTTGGCATCCATAAATAATTCAAGCATGCTGATAACAAGCAATGTCAATCAGAAAGGACGTAATTATAAAAATAAGATAATGTTCGATTCCGGTCAAAGTTTATATCTACCATCGTTCTTGAACTTTGAACTTGTCAGAGGCTTGACAGAACACAATTAATATCAATGAATGGAATGATTTACTATGTACAGCACCCGGAGCCTCTCGCACAGTCGAAGTATTACATTTTTAACCTTGTCGCCATAGAAATGCTATGGGAGTGTGATAAACATGTTTGCGTCGGCCGTACCTTCGGTGCGGATTCATTTATTGCCATCATTAAAATAACTACACGTCATTTGTTTAAACAAAGGTCGCCATTTTGAGCTACGAACATGGCAGACAACCTGTGACCGAAACTATGTAATATTGTATATATAAGAACGTTGTTTTAAGTGTTATGTATGTATTTGTGGGAACGAATTTATATTCGTAGATTATTATAATCTGTGCTCCATTAAATGAATTATTCAAGGATCCAAATTAAAATTATTTACATAAGTAAACAAAAAATATGAATAATTATTTTTGTAGTATCAATTTACTGCTACGTAAATAACCGACATTTAAGTAAATTTAAAATTTCACGTACTATTAATCCCGCAGTCAAAGAAATAAGCGGTTGAGTTTTTGTTCAAACTGAGATCAAAATACGGAAAAAAGAAGTCCCCCGCACTCCATGTGTTGCAACAACCATCGTCTATATTTCAGGAGGTAGACAGATACGCGTTGTAGGGTCAACCATAAAATATCACACATACAGAGGTCAATATTGATGAGTTGTTCAAACAACGCGGTCACTGAAGGTTCCTGCGACATGTGACGGTAGACGCAGGTGAGTAACGCTAAATAATAGCGAATAACCTCACTTCCTCCTATGACAAATAACATTACACTACACCTAGGTCGTTACATCCATCTTTCATAATAACTGAATCCTATGATATGTCACGTCTGTGTTTTAACATAGCCTTGAATAGTTAAATAATCCTATTTTGCCAGCGTAGGTCTAAAGAACAAAAACATGATATTCTAGTAAAAATGTTATTTCAAAAGAGAGAATATCTAGTGGTCGCTATATACATTCTAAAATAAACTCTATATTTATTATTACGTCATTTTGCCTGCGAAAACAATCGCAACAAATAACCAAATTTGAACGCATATCGAGCTATGTAAAAGGTCGCATATTATTTGGCAAAAGAGACAAATTTACCGGTGTCGAAATATCAGATGTGTTACTTAGTGCTTAGACAATGCTAAGTAGTTCGAGTGCCCTAGGTAATGTAGGCGCGAGGCCATCGAAAGCGTGGCCTGTGGGCGGAGTCTCAGGGCTAGGTTAATCATACGTTACGTCTTAGTCATAGCGGATCGTATGTAAAAAAGTTCATCTGTCATTTTTTGGCGCCATCGCAAGGATCGCTTTAATAGGTCATGCGTCGTTTGTTAACCTGTAATTATTTGGATGTGGGTTTTGGTGCATAGTATAATGTTATTAACAAATTGAATTATCAAGATCATTCCGCATTAGGGTCACCTAAATCATTCAACGTCCTTTATAGATCAGTAATCATCGTTAAGCCATTTTCGTCAATGTTACCAACCTACAGCGTTCTAAAATAAAAAAAAAATCAATAAATTAGAGGTCGTTCACACGTTTGTTTCGTGAATTCGTATATGGCCCATTTTTGTGTGTTCTCAACAGTTAGACATAATGAAGTATGTAACGATCCATTAGCGTAGTAAGCTTCTCAGGCCTCACCTTGCACTCCAATGTTTAGGTGTTCAGACAAAGGCTAGATAATATCTTAATACGATGTATTCAGTGAGATCTCTGCTACGATAGTGTCGTAGGTTGAAATATTGCTAAAGACAATTGCTCGGTCAATGTTTCGTGGGACTTAAGAAAGATTTTTTAAATTATATTTAGGGGGCAAACGAGCAGACGGGTTACCTGATGGAAACCAACTGCCCTCGCCCATGGATACTTGTAACATCCGAAGAGTTGAAAGTTCGCTGCTGGCCTTTATGAGGGAATAGGGATAGGTGGATTAGGGAAGTTGGGCCACCGATATATTCACTCACTGAACGAAACACAGCACAACGCCGTTTCACCCCAGTTTTCTGTGAGATTAGTCATTTTGACCCGTATCTAATGTGCGAATGGCAGACGTGTAATTATTTCTCATTGAACTGTCAAAATGTCAACTGAATATCTGGGGAATTTTAATGACAACTATGCATGAAAGTAATTACTGCACAAAAGCTGCATAGTGTTAAAAGGAGCCAAGTAATGGTTGTTTGTAATCTGAAGGAGGCTCTGGAACTACTGCATACTCTGACCATTATTATACATATCATGACGTTGATAGAGAATAGATAGAATACGTTTGATGCGCATAACAAGACGCCAGTCTATTACATTACATATTATAATAAAACAGAAAAATTCGAGTGTCTGTACATTTAATATTTTTACAAAATAATCAAGGTAGGGGTGCTAGGAAACAGTAACAGAACACACATCGTCAAACAAAGTGGTCTGTTTCTACTCGCTAATCTCAGGAACTACTGGACGGATTTTAATAAATCTTTTTTGTTTAATAGATAGGTCTGGACAACATATAGGATACTATTTATCCCGGGAAAATGTACGTTTCCCGCGTGATACACCAATTTTTGCGCAACGAAGTTGCAGGCACCGACTAATAAGTAATAAATTTGTGGCCAGATATTATCTTTTTCGAAAGTTAATGTACATTATCCTCCCTTACCTATGTTATATTATTTTTGGTATTCTGCCGGCATCTAAGACCCTTTTGGACATTGTAGTACGTTGCAAAACTAATAAAAATTGGCGCGAAAGCTGTTTGAAAACACGCAGCAATCAGCGTCATGTCAAGGTTGTCAAATTTAATATTTATTAAAGTCGTATTGTTCCCAAATGTCATGGCGAAGTTTGATGCACGATCACGCGGACAAAAGTAATTAGTGAGTATTTACCGCTTCCGTGTTTGACCGTTTTCGGTCAAATTGTTGCCGAAAACGAGGACTCCATCGAAGTCATTTAATTGGTTTAA
>JAOTAV010016865.1:0-24523 GCA_026546445.1 Cyclargus thomasi
CAAGTGACCGATAGAGGCGCTGTAAAATTTTTAGTTTGGCAATTTTTTGTTGCAAGTGACCGATAGAGGCGCTGTAAAATTTTTAGTTTGGCAATTTTTTGTTGCAAGTGACCGATAGAGGCGCTGTAAAATTTTTAGTTTGGCAATTTTTTGTTGCAAGTGACCGATAGAGGCGCTGTAAAATTTTTAGTTTGGCAATTTTTTGTTGCAAGTGACCGATAGAGGCGCTGTAAAATTTTTAGTTTGGCAATTTTTTGTTGCAAGTGACCGATAGAGGCGCTGTAAGATTTTTGCAAAATTTACGTAGTAGTATCGAGTATCGACAAATACTATTGCTTCAAACTTATGATAAAGCCACTTTTCGTGTTTCAATCAAGCGATAAAGCAAGAAACCCATAGAAAACCAGCTCATTCTCGTTCATAGTGATTAGTCGAAACGATCGGAAGATTTATTTTTAAGAATTGACTAGACTAAATTACTGCTCTGAGTGCTCTATAAATTTTGTGTCTATACAATTAACTCTTCCATTTACTTAAATAATAAGAATAAAGAAACCCATAGACAACCTGGTTCTTCTCGCAGGGCTAGTTCCCGGTGGTAGGTCAACCTGTAGACATTCTGAAAACATATTTTGCTTCACCTTTACCCAGAAATAAATGATTTTTATTTTATTTATTTATTACCAGCTCAGAAGAGTTTATAATTGCAGACATACCTGAAAGAAGCGGATAACTAACATTTTACAAAGATAAAATACTCATTTTTTCCATAAAATTTTGATAAATCTTATATTTTTTTTTTCGAGTTCGTCACCTAGCTTGTCTATCTAGATAGACATCAAATCAATATTATTTTATTTCAAATATTTTGTTGTCCTAAAGCGTCCATTTACGCAAAAATCCGGCAGTTTTTCAATAGTTACTTACCCGCCTCATTCCCTAATGTCTTCAACTATGAATCGAAACGATTGGAAGATTTAAGAATTTCTGGAATGTTACTTCTCTATAAATCTATCCCCTCAACTCTGCCCTTTACTTTAAAGCCTTGCACTTTCCTTCGCCTGGACGAAGTCGTAAAGTTCACAAGTTGGCCACTGACGACAAAAATAGTCCAAGCATGAGCCCCGGTAAAATTCCACATCAAGATAAAACTGTTACGGCCAGTTTTCAAACTTATCTCAAATCTGACGAGAACAGGTTAGTAGACAAATGTAGCAAAATATGCTAATTATAAAAATAATAAAGACTTTTTTTGTAATAAAATAACCTAAATGTAACCTACAGATTAGTATGCAATATTATGAAAAAACTACACCAAGTAAATTCGAATTAATTAATTAATTAATTAAATAATTAATAAGGCTATTGTGTTATGAAAAATGAAAGATCAATTTATATGATTGTCTGTTCAAAATGACTTGATACGTAATCGTATTATATAAAAATTTAAAATAAATTAGGTTTTATATACCACCTGAACGTACGAACATATTTCCACGGTTTTGCATTCGTTAAAGAGGTCTCGGGTTCCGTGAGGTTTGTAACAAAAAAAAAAAACAGGAAAAATTTCAAGAGGAAAGTCACCACGCGGAGTCGCGGGCAACAGATAGTCTTATATAAATTTTGTCCCAACTTACAGCGAATGGAGTACAGTCCGCATTTAACATCACGTAGATGTTTGGTACAAACAAATATACTTTATCAATTCCTGCCCCTCTACCTGTTTTACATACATTTACTCTTAACAGCAATCGCTAAAAACATATTCCACGACGAACCATAAATAAACATAAGGGATCATCCATAAAGCACGTCACAAAAATTCCACGATTTTTAGATCCCTGTCACAGATAGTCACGTTTCTGAGACGTTGCAATTTTATATTTAAAAATTGAAACCACTCCAATATTAAAATGTCTAAAATTTGTCCTGTCAAATGTCACAAAACTACGGACCCCCCCTATACCCCTGTCACGCCAAGTCAAACTTCGTCTACCTCCCCCCCCTTACGTGTGACGTACTTCATGGATGGTCCCTAAGGGCAATTATAATAACCAGACTACTTAAACATTTCAAGTATGGTCGAGCCTTGGAGATGTGTTATCGTTAATCACTAATTAGTTCGGCACTTAAGCTGCACGTGGAAATAGTTCTATTTTAAGTCTCGTATTAGTAGTCAGCGCTTAGTACTTAAGTCTTAGAGCATAATCAAAAATTTTGAGATGCTGTTTCCATTCATAAAGAGACCTTGATGAATGAAAACAGCATCTCAAATTTTTTAATCGTGCTCTCAGTATTAGGCGCTGACTATTGATTGATAATGATATTTAGAGCAGCGAGCGAGCAGACGTGTCGCCTGATGGAAAGCAACTGCCGTCGCCCATGGAAACTCGCGACATCCGAAGAGTCACAAGAGCGTTGCCGGCTTTTATGAGGGTAAAATCTAATACTACAAGCTATTTAACCTGAATGTGTTATATCTGATGGATGAACCCCCCGAGATTTTATACGCACTTATTATCCCCTAAAAATGCTCTTAGAACTCCCTCGAGAGGTATCCTCTCAAACATTTTCAGGAAACTATTTTCCTGGGGTCCCTATTCCCTATAAGACAGTTTATTTAAGTTAAGTGGACATAATATTTGGCCTCGCAGCATCAGACGCAAGAACGAGTGAGGCCGTTTGTCCACCGCACGCCGCGCCATCAGCGAGATTATTTTAGACCTATAAAATGCCACTCTATGATCTAGGCTTTAGTTTTCATTTTCTACCGACACGGTCTATCGTCTATATCGTCGCCTGTATGTAGGGACGTAGAGCAAAATGAAACATGTCACCTATGTCATAGAGTGGCATTTTATTGGACAGAAATAATCTCGTTTACGGTGCCGACGTGCGGTGGACAAACGGAGTAAGACTGGATCGAGATCAAAATTAAAACCTAACCTTACTTGGCTCGGTCGACAAAACACACCCACGGTATAAAAAATATGGATATGATCCTTTAAAAAGATTTCTGTCATAAATGAATACATATAGATGAGATTAAAGAGGAAATTATCCTAAAATTCACATTCGTGTGGGCAAGATGAATAATGCATGTGAATTATCAAGTGGTCTTGCCTTTTCATGTCCTCCCAAGTCCCAATCACCGTTTGTGTTGCTGCGAATCGAGTTTATTGAATTTGTTTCTTGTGAGAATACAAATTACAGTAATATTGAAAGTGTAAAAATGGAAGTTTAATGATGCTGGGAGTGGGGAACGGAGGTCTTGCAATCTTTTTTCGGATATAAGTTTAAAAATATACCTTTAGTAAGAGATGGGTACAAAACTTAAAACACTAATTAAATAAACTTACTCAATTCTCAACAGAAATCTGAGATTTTTTGACGCTGTATATCTTTTAGCCCGCTATCATAATACTTTACATTCAATAAATTTTGTTTTTCCTTGATCCGATACGACGGATACCGACGACAAATAAAACGAAAAATTATTAACAAAGCCTTTACTATAAGCTCGACCACAACCTTTGTTCCGGGGCCCCGCCTCTTCCCACGTCCCTGGGGCGGTTATTACGGGTAAGATTACTACCGCCGTTAGCGTTGATGGCCAACTGACAGAATAACGCGACCGGTAACCATGGTAACCCGCCCCCGCCGCGCCGCGCCCACACACAAGGCGAGGTTTCATCTAGTTACAAGTTCTAGTTTAGCAAAAATATGGATAAAATTCTAGCACAAAACGACATCTACATAATTTATTAAAGTTGTGAATGTAGCGGTAAAATAAACTAGGTTATACCAACTGCTAACTAGCAGGCCAAATGTTTGTACCCGATATCACAGAGTTTTGATTTAAACCCCATTTATGCAAAACGATGAAATCATCCAGTATTTTAAATGCATTTAGCAAAAGTTTAAGTTGGTCCGTAAAATGACTCGTATAGTGTAATCTTAGTAAAAAATCTTTTTATTTAATTTTTTTTTATCCAAAAAATAACTAGTGTTTGCAATTATGATCATGTCAAAAATATCTATAAGAAAAGGAGATGCACTAAGGACATTCAGGCTGTATTTAGTCCTGACGGTTGAAGTGAAGTACCAGGAGGCTAGCGCGGCGTAGGAGGTATTCGCGCAGCTACCGGTTCTGTGGCGTACCGCGCACATGATCTACATAAGGCCACAGAATTTGACGTAACTCCGGCCGTCGACACGTTTCATTGTGCAAGAGGCAGGCGCTCGCCGATACACCTCTTCGACTTTATGTTTGCCTGGTGCTCGAGAGGAGTATACGTGCATTATTGTTATTTGTATCTATGTCCACACATCACACAAACCATGGTATCCTATTCAGTTTTCACGCGCAAACTGCAGCATAGAATTTAATAAAATCCACAAAGATACTGGGAGAGCCCCTGATATATCGGTTACTTAATATCCCATAAGACAACGTTTGTGCAACAGAGACGCCGGCGACATCAAGTCATCAAATTAAGGTCTTCAAAAATAACGTATCGGTTTACAATCGAATATTTTATTCCACTTAAGAGCGGATAATAGAAGACACCTTCGGGGAACGACCCCCAAAAAGACTGAAACGCGAGGCCGATACAAAATTAATTGTAACAATCAACAAGGTTCTGAGTGTTCCTGTTCCGGTACAATCACCGGTGAAGTGCAAAGTTACTGTTAATTAAAAACCGGTTAATTAATTGACGCTCCTGTTTGTTCATATTGAGGCAATTTATTTAATCTAGTACTGTACCAAGCCAGTAACCTCATTAGTAAGGAAGAGCCAAGGGGTAAGTTGTTTTCTACCAGAGGATAATGTGTAAAACATAACTGTCTCGCCTATTATATTTTTATGTCCTATTTCTCACCAAAAATGTACGTTATGCCATCTGAATCCTATAAGTCTATACTTGGCTTTATTAAATGTTTTTCCAGGTAAAATAATACAGGGCGGGGGCCCCCTCCCACGTTTCTAGGGCGCGGTTGACGTTACAAAGGTTGTAGTCAAGCTTATAGTAAAGGCTTTCTTTAATAATTTTTCGTTTTATTTGCCGTCCGTATTTCAAATAGCACATAACGCTAAAACTCTGATCAAGGCAAAACAAAATAAATGTAATTCAAGAAATTATGAACATAAGTGCAGGACTTTTCCACGCAGTACTAGAAGATTCGATCATCCATTTCAATTCTTCTCAATCGAACGTTTTATTTGAAGGTCGGAAGTCAGCTGGACTCCGTCACGTAGCGACCACCCGCGCGTGAAATTACATCAGGTAAATATAGTTAAATGTTTGTTAACAAAACGAGTCATTAAATTCTCTACACTTTTAAGAGATGAAAATAATTAAAATATGTTTATTCCCAAAATTAGTCTTCAAATCTGGATTGGAACTTGAACTGGCTGGGCTAGTTGCCGAACCGGTGGCCTCGTGTAGATGTTATATACAGGGAATAACAAAAATTATAAAACTTTAGGGATCGTATGCGTTCCTGATATAGAGTTCACTGTGAAAGTAGCAGCGCTTAAATCGAAACAATAAAATTCGTGATTTGTATGGTCGAGCCAAGCCCCCCTTTTTTGCCCAATATTCTCATACAAATCACAATTTTTTTGCGCTTTAAGCGCTGCTACTATCACAGTGAACTCTATATCAGGAAAGTAGTTTTATCCCTAAAGTTTTATCACTCACTTTTGTTACACCCTGTATATTCAATTCGTCATAAGTTAGCACAAAACTTTGTATGACACGTCAAAATAAGAAATTCCGTGCCAGGTTATTTTTAATAGGAGACCTAAAAAGCTTGTAATTTTTTGTACATCATTATGAAAATTCGAATAATTTTGATAAAATGCTAACTTCACGATAAATTTTAATTGATTGTGAAATTAAGGTTTTGCAAAATAAGTAGTTATTTGCAAGAAAAATGACAAAATGAATAATTTGTAAGCAATACAAAATATTGCTAAGTGAGCATTTTAGAGGCACAGACTTTAAAATTAAAAAAATTACTAACCAATCTGAAATTTCAGCAATGCAATTTTCTATAATAATAAAATACTACTTGTCTGCCTTTATATTTGCCACTTGTCAAATTGCGTCATACTGAATTTGTAAGAAAGCAGAGATGGTAGAGTGTTACCTAAGTCAAACAAAAAAACGGCCAAGCGCGAGTTGGACTCGAGCACGAAAGGTTCCGTACCGGTACAGACCAAAAAATTGGATGAACGGATTTTTTAAACTTTTAAATATAATATAAAAGTTTTAAATTTATAAAAAAACAAAAATTATGAAAACATTAATATTTATAAAACATAGTCATAAAATAATTATTATTTTTAACAAAAATTAAAACCGACTTCCAAAGGAAAAAAAATAAATAAAAATAATAAAAAAGAAACTAAAAAGTATTAAATAAAATTTATTCTTTAATAGTGCCTGTTTAATAATTCTGTAAGGCATCGGCCTATTTTCGTACACAATCTTCATTATTTTAAAGTCAGTACCAGCCAACATGTCATGATTAGTCTAAATTTAAATTTTTGACTGGTACCGACTTCAAAATTATTAATAATTCATTCCCATCGTCAGTCACAACCATGGTGAACATGGGACCTATTCGGAACAAGACCCTATACAACAAAGAAAAAATTTTGATAATCGGTTCACAAACGGCGGATCTATGGTTGAACATACATAAAAAAAAATCCACAGCCGAACATATAACCTCCTCGTTTTTGGAAGTCGGTTAAAAATGCTCAGTGACAAAATGAACAGCCCCCTCCTGAAGCACTGTTTTCATGCACACCTGCCACCCCCTGATGTACCGTATAGATGACACGGTACATCAGGGGGTGGCAAATATTTAATTTAAGAAAGTTTGATATGGTTTTGTTTTTTTAAGAATGTTTCTATGGGAATCGATGCACATGAAATAAAATTTTTATTTATTTTATTCATTATTTCCCATCACAAAAATACATAATCCAATATATAAATTAGTCAGGATTATATAGAGTTGAAGCCACAAGTCTTAATCGATATAACATACTACTTTTGTGAAAATATTTTGTTGTAGTTTTATAAAATAACAATTTGATTAGAACAATGGTACATAGGATTGTGAGAAATGTCAAGACTCACTTAAAATAAAGTTAAAAGTAAATTAATTTTAAATCTTCTAATATATACAATTCTCGTGTCACAGTTTTCGTTGCCATACTCCTCCGAAACGGCTTGACTGATTTTAATGATATTTTTTGTGTATCTATGAGAATCGGCCAACATCTATTTTTCATCCCCCTTAATGTTAGGGGTAGTACAACCCTACATCTTGTATTTTACTAGAAACTGCAGTAAATTTCGTACCACTTTTTTCACTCCCAGTTTTTTTCACCTACACAGTAACAGTAACTCACCGTACAAATCATAAATATTACAAAGAAAGGTAAAAACCATCGAACAAAATTATTTACCTAGAAGATAATATCAACCTTTGTCCGTTGAAATGAATTTCTCTGAATCTACGAGCATTTATGTCTTTTTTTTATTTAAATGAATGTTTTATTACCAAATTATCCTTTACTTCACGGAAATCTCTCATGTTTAATTTACCCGAGTGATTGGCACATTCACATTCATTATGTACCTTACCTGGTAATCAAAAGTATTGAAATTTAATGTAAGCCTAATTGGTCCATTAGCAAAATCGAGTATATTTGCTGTCAAAACTTTTAAGGCGTCACAATATTATATTATTATTTCCCAAAATTCTGTTATCATTACAATTTCAGCTGTAAGCTTCCTAATTGCCTACATTCTGTAAATATGTGACTCATAATTACATAGCAGTTGTTATACTAAAAATTATTTTCATTATGTACACTTTTGTCGTACATTTTAAAAATTTTGAAAGTTATTACAATTTTCGTCGAAAAAAATAGAATTTGCGAAATGTCTTTATAAGTTGCTATTTTTTATTTACGATATTAGCTATAGCTTTTCAAAACTTATTTTGTAATTAAAAAAAAGATAGCTATTAAAGATAGGTATATAAAAATCAAACTTGTAGTTAATGGCATTACTAAAATAACAAAACATGACACAAAACAATCTTGCCACTTTCCTTGTTCGGCTATATCTTAAATAGATCATATATTTAAGATCACTTTCAATAGTTCTATTCATATTATGTAACTATTGTGGCGAATTCCTAAAGGCTTTAGTGCTTTGCTATTGTTATTTCACTCCCACTTCGTCCTATCTTAATGGTACCTACCTCCAAGTTTGGGCTGCAAAATCGACAGGTCTGACAATTTGTCATTGTAGAGATGATTGCTAATTATAATAATATTTTAGTGTGTACATTTTTTTGACCCGCTGATGTCCTAGCGTGGGATTGGGATAGACATTCCGATCTCTATTTAACGGGAGTATAAATTTCAACAATAACATTTCGACTTAACGTGGCGCTTCGTGCAGTCGATTATATTTATAATTTCGTTATATTTTGTTTAAATCTTTTTAAAAATAAAAAAGTGCAATTACGTATCACGTCAAGGCATAACAGCGTATTTGCTTAATGAGGAAAATTGAAAGAGAGCCAGATGACGGACCCGCGTCAAATGGCTCTCTTTCAATTTTTCTCATCCGACCGAATGGTCGGAATGTCAATTCTATGTAAGTCGGCTGAGTTTGACATAGCTCAACCAAATTACTCAGATTTACGATCTGTATCTATTTCAACTTTTCTGATTGTACATATAATAAAATACTCTAGCATGCATTTAGTTTCATGCTATTTCGTGTAACACGCGCATGCTTTATCATTTTTTTAAATGAGTTATTTTGGAAGTGAACCCACTATCTCACTGTTTTCTATAAGTGATAGAGTAATAACAATTAGGCTATGAGAACCAGAACAGACCAAATCAGAATATTTGGAATAAAAAAATAAATTGAGGAAAAGTGAATTTTAAAGTTAAACACGAAATGTCAAGTAATACCGCGATGTAGATAACTACCAGAAAAAAAAATTAAATAGCAAAAAAGTATATTGTAATAAATTTTATATTAAAGGGGGACTTGAGAGCCACCTAAAGAGAGTCTATGAATAAGCATAAGATTTCCTCTCAAAAAATATGGGAGCGTAGCCAAGACGTAAACGTTTTCGCTTCTTTGTAGAATCACCAGATAAAATGTATGTCTATAAGCGTTCGTAACGCCTTACGTCATTTCCATACATTTTGTTAGGCGATTCTACAAAAAAGCGAAAACCTTAGGGTCTTGGCTCTCAGTATTGTACTTATATGCAGCAATGTATTACTTATTATGGGTATTTAACCACAGTATAGTGGACAGAATATTGGACAGAATCTGATCCCATAATAATGTGCGAGATCTTTAAAATATATTTATTCAGCTGTAGTATTTTTTCAACTGTACGTTGTGTACACGAAATAATTAAGTACTTACTTAAAGTAACTATTGATATAAAAGGGTTTTATATATTTTATTAAAAAGGTGAGCCCTTAAGAATATAAAACAAAAACACAGGCAGTGTTGAGTTTATGTATTTAAAAACAACGTTTTAAACATAACCTTTTCGTACCTTAAAGCAAGTTAAAATATTCTAAAATACTCGAATAATAAAATACTTAGGCAGGATGTTGAAGTAAATGAGGTTAGTTTTAATGTTTAAGTTACTTTAATTTATTGGTTTACACTATAATTTAATTTAAATTAATTATAATACATGCTCATACATTTTCCTTTGACTAGTCGTCCCATACAATATACAACTTTAATAAATAATTGTGCGCTGGCATAATTTATTTTTCATAATAAAACCATACCGTAACTTGTGTAAAACGTGTAATAACTTAAGTGTTCGCATGCGTTGAATATCAGTAGTCAAAACTACTTAAAAGTTACTTTCTTTTCTTTAAATCATCTACAATCCTAATAAATACTTCATACTCTAGTTTAAGTTTTTTGTTTCTGGCTTCTTCGGCGGTGGTGAGTACTTTGGTGCCCTTGTAGTTGTATACGGTTCCTAACTTCTCGCCTTCTTGCAGTTTCAATGTCGGAGTGAAGTATCTGAAAAGACAGAAAGATACATAACATTAGTTTGTATTGTGATAAAATCTGATTTTCGTTGTTTATTAACCATTAAAATTAAAAAACACTGCAATAATATTCATAACTTGTTAATATTTACTAAAAAATAAAGCTTAATCTATTTATCATTTTTTGTCCAGTCCATAAAATATAATCCATGGGATATTTTCCTTCCTTTACGCTCGAAACTAGCAACGAATCGATTTGATTTTTTGGCATAGACTTAGTTGAAAGGATGCAAAGTAGCACAACTAGTTTCCTGTATTGTGCGGAATATATTTAATATTAGAGAAAAAATAATATTTAAGTCTGTTTCTAACTTTTAATTGGATAATAGGGGTATTTCAATAAAATACAGCTTACATCTTAAGCAAACTTATAAAACGAAGCAAATGTTTCGTAAGAGCATTTGTAACATGATAAGTGATTTGCTTTGTGAGATAAAGCCTGATATAATATATTTTTGGTGTAAATTTAACCAGTCACATTAAGGAACTAAAATTTATTGCGGTCGACGTTATTTTTGGCCAAGGGATATCAATAAATTATAAATATATTTAAAACTCTTAAAATTCCAAATCCGCTTTCATGTTTTGGAAGGGTTTCGTATAATGTTGTAAATTATACGAAAATCTTTATTTTTGGTTGCGGAAAAAAATATCAGGCGGTATATTCCATTAACCGCTGGAAACAATTCTTAATTTTCTATATATTTCGTAAAAAATTAGTTTTTCTTTTCAATTTGGTTATTCTACATACGAAGCACATCGCTTTGTCACGCAAAAGACCAGTGTAACTGGCACTGCCACTTTGTCGAGTAAGAGAGTTTGCCAGAGCCCAGAGGCCTAAACCCTGATTTCCCCTATTTCTCTTTGCGATATTTATATCGCAGCTTAGAACTACACTTACCAATGGCACACTGCGCCATTAAAGCTAACTTAGTGCTTACTAGTTTTAAGCATTCTCATATCTAACATTGGTTAGATTCAACGAACTTGACATCTGAAATTTCTTATAACTACTAATATAATACTTGTCTATAAAATATAGGTTGTCATGTATATTTCATAAATATAATATTACTGTAAGTTATATATTTAAGTAGTAATAAGTGCTCTAACACAGAATTTAAACAAATTCTTTAAACTTTTGCTTAAGACATTACCTAATAAATAGGAGTTTGGACAATCCTGTTATGACATTCT
Source organism: Cyclargus thomasi (assembly GCA_026546445.1). Taxonomy (NCBI): domain Eukaryota; kingdom Metazoa; phylum Arthropoda; class Insecta; order Lepidoptera; family Lycaenidae; genus Cyclargus; species Cyclargus thomasi. Next base: position 11,339 of record JAOTAV010016865.1, read on the forward strand.
GCCGTATCAATGATATTAAAGATGCTCTATTTAATATTCGGAAAAACCTTGAGCGACAACCTCTAACCGGAACCCGAAAAGGTCAAATAACTTCCAAACTGGACGAATAATATGACATCAATAAACTTTAAAATATGTAGCAAAAAATATATTATAATGTGCATAAATTCGAATATCGTAAGTAGGTCCATGACTAAATGAAATGAGTTATAAAAAATATATACCGACAGTAATGTACGGTTACCAACTGCTTCGGTTTTTTTATAAAATTAGTAGGCTAGGGAGCAAACGTGTCTCCTAATGAAAAACTTATATTTAAATATTTTGTACCCTCGCTCATAGAGCTTGCTCAATGCCTTCTCTTATTGAAGATAATTTTCTAAATTCAATTTTTACTGTCTTTCTAGAATTATCTAGGCGTTATATAACCATACGCTACACAAAGCTTTTATTCATTAGTTATATCTATATTGCAATTAAATAATATCAAATGTTTCTACATAATACTTTTGGAAGAAATTTCTTTTCGACTGACTTTATACATAGAGTATTCTTTGTGTAGTTGTAATTTTTGAATGTTTTTGTATATTTATAAAAATAAGCAGTAAATAATGTATCATTTTTCTTGTGTATTACTTTTTATTTTTTATGCAAAAACTGTAAATATGTAAAATAATTCATACTTTCAAATCAACAAAACAACGAATGCTTGCTTATTATTGGCTAATAAATGTATATTATTGAAAAAAAATATTTTTTAAAGTTTAACATTGAATTCGTCCTTGCCATGTTCCGTTTTCAATTAATTTCGATCTAAAAATAAACAATGTTCAGTATAATGCTTTTTAAGTGTCTGCGACATAAAAATAACACTTCTAGTGGAGCCGATAGACGATCTTCTTCCTAGGATGTTAATTAAGCCAGGGGTATACGAGGCAATTTTTTCAAGCTGGCAAGCAAGCAAGTGTCAGTAAGTTAGCATACTAGTACTACTGGCTTCGTGTATACAAGACTAGCCATATAGCTAAACTAAGTAAAGTTGTTGAGGCTGCTGGCTTGCTGATAGTAGCTTGACTTTGACCCTTATTTAAAGCAAACTTGCTATCCTGTATATTATTATTATGATTAACAGCCAAACATACATATTTTTTTAATTTATGTTGTAAATCAAAATGGAAAACCAGCCTATTTTTTTATTATCTCATTCCTTAAAATATGAAATGATGTGAAATAAATTATCAAATTTAATTATTTTAATTAAAAACTAATTAACGTCTGCGGAAGAAGGAAATATCATACGCGGAAATAACAAATCATCTTTCTATAGTATATCAATACGCTATTTTAAGCTTAATGTGTGTATTACCTATTAACATTTTTTAATTTTTGTTTTGACTTCTGAATTTTTTTTAATCAAATATTTCAATTAAATAGTTCGTATATAATAAACGCCATTCGGAACAAACAGATTTGCCAATATCATAAAAATTCTCTTGAAGAATCTAGTATAAAATAGTGCATTGTAATTCACGATAAATTATGCGTTAAATATAACATTCAATAATGATATATGACCCACTTTATTGCAGGTAGTTCTTGCCCGATAATTTATTTGCGATTTCAGATATACCGAAATAATACTCATAGTTTATATGCCGAAACACAAAAGCATTTCAATTCCACATTTCCCAAATTTTTTTCGCATTAATTTAAGCTCGCTAGAACTGCACGGTTATCAGCGACCACAAAATATAAACAAATTTATATCGAATTGTACAAGTTATGAAATTTGACAAAACGAAGCACATAACAGATATCAGGGGTACTTAATAAAACGTAATATTTATCAAAACTTGTACTGTATAACTTGTACAACGTAGTTCAAAATAATAACTATTCCATCCAAGTAATAGTTATTGAACATGATTGGCAGAAAACGGAAAACTGCATCTAAGATACGTCTAGGAGTTCTATTCGTAAAATGATGTTAATAAGATACGTTGGCATACAAACGCCATAGGCCTATTCTCAGTCGTGTTAACACACTTTGATCTATTTTTCTAAACTTGATACTAGCTTTAAAAAAAGTGTTTTTGGAGAAGGCTGCAAACTTAAAATATCGTAAATATTGGCTTGTATGATAAATGCTTTACACTTGTAATTGTACTCAATGGAAGCGTAAGTGGTCATTTTCCCTCTATTAAATGATGTTACATATCAACAAACTGTAATTGACAACAATAAAGTGACAACACAACACCATGTTGTCAGTCACGATTTATATAGAAATATAATTTTTTTGACAGAGTGTTAATGACCGCTTGCTCCAAGATTGAGCAAATGCATAATAAAAATGAACCAAGCATCGTTTAGATGTAGCTAAAATAAAAACTAATATTATTAATGCCATAGTGTGTATGTCTGTTTATAGGTCTGTTACCTCCTTATGCCTAAACCGCTGTACCGATTTTTATGAAATTTGGTATGGATATACTTTGAATCCTAGGGACACCCGGACAAACGTATTGTTCCTGCCCAATTAATGAATTTTGGCACAACGGAGTTCGGGGTATCATCTCGTTTATCTATCACGTGAAAAAATATGGAAGAAACCTCTTGCTGCAACGTGACACAAAATATACATTAATATGACTATCAAAGTATCATAATAAAATATTTGTTTCAGTTATTTTTTTTTTACTTTTCGTATATTGTAGTGAATCAACTCTTCCACTACAAGTCATATAACTATTATTTGCAGTGTTTTCTTGAGATTCATACGTAATATTCATACATATATTTGTAATTTTAATTTGATATGTCTACGTCTGCCTAAATTTATAATTAAAGTCTATAACTTCTGTACTAAGTATATGGATAGTCTATTCTCATATTTTGTGGTGTCGCCTGCGTGGAATTCGAAAATCGCGTAAAAACCATGTACTGGCGTCGTTGTAGTGCATGCTAAGTATAAGAGATGGCGCTTTAAATGATTTTACCTGTTTTCCTGCTTATTGCTTGAAATTTTGCTTAAATTTGACAAGTAATTTTACTGAGCCGAGTCCTATCCAACGAATGCAAAACCGAGAAAATTAGTTCGTGCGTTCTGAAGTTATAGCGTCAGGAAGGAAAACCCGACTTATTTTATATAAAAATATAAACATAAGTGTGTATGTCTTAATTTCAGTCAAGGAACATTAACCTCATACGTTTTTACTAACTTTGCAAAATTCACTATCTAAAAATCACCCTATAAACTTTTTAAAAGTTCTATGTATTTTATATGGTTGCCCCGTAAAGTGACATATCCGCTTCGGTGTGCAAAGTGTGTGCGGATGTGACAAATTTATAACTTGTAATGTAACCATGTAACTTTAAATTAATGTAACTTGTAAACTCAACATATTAATATTATGACAATATCAAAAAGTTAACTGTGTGAAGTGATTAGGTAAATTATTTCCTAAGTTCGGCCTTTGTGTGTAAAATAGTGTATTTTTCAGTGTTATTAGGTACAAAAAAGTACTTACTGGTTGATAGCCTCCGTATTTGGACTGACTGGCTTTCTCGGTTGTTCTTTCACATACTTTCCGTTGTTCCCATTATTTACATATTTTCCACTGTTATCGTATCTACCGTTGTTTTCATATTTTCCTTTGTTATTGTTTTGTTGTTGTTTCTCCTGTTGAGCGTGGTAGGCGCCGAAGTAGTTCGGAACTCCCTGGCCGAAGTCTCCTAGCGTGAGGATGTCGGGGGACTCGTACGCGTCGGTCAACGCGTTAATTGCCGAGTAAGTGTAGGGGAATCTAGGTGCGTATATGGCATACTCGTTATCACCCACTTCCAAGTGCTTGTAGGTGCCATCGTACGGCCACACTCCTTTTTGGTATATAAACGTGTACTTTCCTTCGTCGCCTGGAACGTATTTGCCTTCTGTTCGAGGCCTATAATACTTCCCGTCGTCGTACGCGTCGTACTTTTTGTGCTTCCATTTGCCGTCGTCGTACGGCGAACAGTGTGCTGCGACGAATAATGACACGACGATGACCTGGAATTCAGAAAATATATTGATTAGTATCTTAGATTTGAATTTAGAACTGTGCAGAGTATTTCTCAATAATAAAGGGAAAGTCTAGACGTGTTAGGTATTAATAAAACTTGCAGTTATAGTTTTGTTTGCGAAATCCTACGCTACACCCAAAAATAAAACAGATCAAGATAATTAAATTAGTGATTTAGGTGTCTCGATATACCTTATTTTCAATAAAAGGTCAATCATGCAACATTTCTATGTATTTGTGATGTAACATAACCGGTTGAAAATCGAAAGGAAAGAAAACAATAACTGCAATATCACTATTATAATGTATTATTTTATTATGTTGTTAAAATGTTTTAAAGATTTAAACAATAAAATTAATTTTAAAATGGCCATAACGTATTGTTTTTTAATATAATAACTGGTTGGTAATAAAACAAAAGAGATTCGTTGCATTTTGCAACTTGCAGAGCAACATGGTATAAGTAACAATAATTAATGAAAGAAAGAAAGATAAGTAAAAATAATATTTTAATTTAATACAAATCTAACTAATCAAACCTACAATAATCCGACACGTGGACCACATTACTATGGATGTTGACTATAAAGAGAACGCATAGCAGCTGACACTTAAAAAAAAAGACCCTACGAATTTCAAAGTTGAATCGCGAATTTTAGGTCTTTTGATTGAATTGATCATTAAAAAGTCTTCATGAGTAATTTTATATATTTGTTATATTCGGTGCCGTTTAAAGTACCCATAAAACATTATGAGCTTGAAGTAGACATTTTTGACTGGTTTTTAGTAAAATATGTGTATGTTCAAAATGACCTATGAACTAAATATTCAGTATGTATAATGTATATATTCATATAAACCAGTTACTAATGTCACGAAGCTTTTATCATGTGACAATATCTTTTCACCTTATTTAGTAAAACTAAGAATATCGATCAAGTTCTTGCCGGTATAGAAAAAAGTTAGTAAAAAATGTAGCTTTTTTTATATAATGTAGCCCCTTTGTGGATATTACGAGTGCTACCTGTTGGCATTCTTAGTATCGAACATAAAATGTCCAAAATCATGTATGTTGTATCTCCATGACTCCACTTTAATTTCTTTTTTAATTTTATAGTTCTTAACTAGCATTTAGCAATATTTTTTAGTAAAGCTTATAATAGTATTTAAAGTTAGTAGTAGCTAAGGTGATTATTCAGATGAAACCTTAGGGTAGTAAACATTTTAGTATCTAATGTTAAAGCCTTTGATAGTAAAATGTTTAGTAACTTAAGGGAATAGTTGTTTTAGTAATTTAAGGTTTAAGCTGGACTTAAAATAGCGCGTCGATTATCCAAACTAATTGGGGGACATGGGTGTTCGGAAAACTGTTTTTTTTTTTGGATAATCAAACAGAATGCATAAAACCATATATTTTTCATATTGATTATAGTTGAATAAAAGCCATATTGACATGTTAACTATACAATAAATACGAAAAAACGAATAAACTGCCTGAAACTGAAAAAACTTATCAATTATTCAAAAATTTAAAAATAAGAGATTTAAGTGTTTCCTTACCCGAATACATAAAAAAAACCAAAAACAATAAATATTTATAAAATCGTACGATTTAGATCAATCCCAATCCTTTTAAAACTTCTTGTGTTTGGTATTACATAAATAATATATTACAAATTAGTATTAAAAAAATAATTCATATTTTCTTCCTTAAGCGAGCGTTTTCGTATCTGATTTTATATCGTATTCAGGAAAATAACCAGGAAATCATAAGTAATCGAATATTTTACAGCCTGAAAGATATAAACATCCAATCAAGTGTGCTCTTTTCCAAGAATTAATTTGTTTAGAACTACTATAACTGAAGTCATTGAAGTAAAGCAGGTCCAAAAGTTTAAGAGGGCAATGTATAATGGGATATTTAAAGAGAGCCAGTTAACAGACAGATTTGGTTATAACATGTCAATTCCATGTAAATCGTGATCTATCCGCTGAGTTTGAGATAACCCGACTAAATTACTTAGATCCATAATCTGTATCTGTTTCAACTTCTCTGATTGAAACGGACTCTATAAGATCGAAAGTAAACGTTTTAGCCGTCTATGTCCTATTGAATAAAACCATTGTTAATAAAGAAAAATGTAGGTTAAGACGAAAAAAAAAAATAAATGTGATAGACAAAGGGAATAAACTATAAGTATGTAGCTCTCACAGAAAGTTGAATTTAATTTAAAACTCAATGACAACTTCAATTTAACTTAAATGACTTTATGGCAAAATCTTAATCAAATTCAATGTTTAAGTAAATTGAATGCAGGAGTGTAATATTAAGTAGGAGGAGTATTATGTTTAAGTAATGACTATGATTTATTATTATCATTTAAAATTAACAGCTATAATATTCCATAACAATAGTTAATCGTTATACTATCAATAAGTAACTGTCACCCAAATTTAATCTATTTAATGCGTATCCTGTATAAGTGTGAAACAAGCAATAATCACTGATTTTATTGAAGGTAATTTGGTTTGGTTATATAAATTACCTAATAGGGAAACTTGAAGACATGTGATAATATTTTACACATGAAATATTGCTCTACATTGTTTTATTGCGACACATAATAACTTTAAAGTGTTATAATATTATAATAATGTAATAAATTATTTACAAAACTTAAAATACCGATTGCGTCTACCATTCCTGCACCACACATGCTAAAAATTAATAAAAAAATACTCACAATTTTGCTTAAATCACTCATTGTATATGAAGTCCTAATGTCCTACAGCAAACAACTGTTGCCTCATAACAAGTGACACCGCGCCCTCACTGTGCCCACAGGTGTAGTCAATCTGGAACTAGATTGAATATTATGTCATAAGCAAGCAATATTTAAGCTTCAAAACGACTGAAATCCGCCAAGAATGCTATTCCTCATTGCTTTAATTAACATTTATATGTAATAAATTCGGATCGAAATACACCGAAAGTGGATCAGCGTCTTCGAATCAGGTATGTCGAGGTCGCCAGATTAGCATAGCCGTTGACAGTTGACACAGCTGATGCACACGTCAAAAGCTTACACACTAAGACCTATATGACCTCCCCCGTATTCAACTGAAGACGTAAGTGGATGAGAGGATAACTAACGTTTTACAACATTATTTATTTATTCCAGTAAATGCTCATTTTTTCCCATCAAATTTTGATAAATCTTGTAATTTTGCGAATAATTATTTTAATTTCTATCTAGATTTAATTATTTATCTAGTTATCCATCAAATCGACATCAATTTAATTTTAAACCATTTTTCCGGTACGATAGCGTCCATTTTTGCAAAAATCCGGCAGTTTTTTAAATGTTTTTTTTTTTACTTTTATGTTGGAAGGGGTTTGATCACTAAGTGGTTGAGTCACCCCCATTTTTTTTAATGTTAGGTAACCGCTTCTTCCACTTATGTCTTCAATTGCGATGAGCCTTTTCAATACAAATTACGTACGCGTAATTGGAAACTCATTACCATATTCTAGAATCAGAATTAAAGAACCGCAGCCTCGTGTGAGGATTAACATTTAGATTATCTGTTTAAGTGTAATCGCATGCAAAGGACAATAATTGAAGACCGTCACCTAGAAAATTCTATATTACCTTTTATAAACTATATGGAAATCACATCGGAAAAGGTATTGCGTATTAAAAAATAAAACAAACTGTCATGTCCGAGTCCACGCGAAAAAACACTGCGCTGTTCTAAGATTAGGATTGACTGTGATCTCGAATATAATACATTCTTTATTTATATCGGCGATTAATAAACTCAAGCCATTAGCGGTAGCGAGTATTAAAATATTGATATTTGGAGCCAACGCTTGAAGCTCATTTTTAAAAGAAATTTAGAAGTTATTCAACTCGTAAACACGATGTTTTATGTTCATTAATATTGTCGGCGTTATTAAAAGATATTTAAGGAAACTCCATGACATATTAGGTGACATTGCAGTTTTGTGTCTTTTTTTAACAAAAATAATAATAGCAACAGTTAGCAGTCCACTTTACTATATTACATAATAGCTTTTTTCAGTTTTATTTTCTTTATTCAGAACACATACAGGCATGGTAAAATCATAGATACAAAAATATATAATATAAGAAAAGACCTGGAGGCTCTTAAATTCTATAATGTTATTTTATGAAATTGAAGCGCCGAGAGGATTGTTTTTGACCACAAAATAATTTTAAAGAAGTATCTTAACCCAATCATCGCTGCTACAGTCACAGTTCACTCTTTAAAAAATATTGTAGTATGTACTTTTATACATAATAACGTTTTTTTTATTACATTCAAAGTTGAAACTTGGTTACACAGTGTACGGGTACAGTGTGTATCCAAAACTCAACTTTAAAATAGAGGGGCAAAACTTAAAGTTTTGACGACCTCTGTGGCGCAGTGGTTGAGCACCATGGTAGCTCACGCCGGGGGTCGCGGGTTCGAACCCCGCCGACGGAACAAAAAGTTTTTCAATGTTCCTGGGTCATGGATGTGTATTAAATATGTGCATTATATAATAAAAATCTCAAATATGTATATAGTATAAAAAAGTATTAAATATTTTTCCGTTGTCTGGTACCTGTAGCACAAGTCCTTCGGGTACTTAGCACGAGGCCAGATTAACGTGGTGTGAAGCGTCCATAGATAGATATTATTGTTAATGTTATTGATGTTATTATATTGTTGTTAATGTTGTTAATGTTATTATATATAATTGTTATGTAAATTTGTTTAAAATAATTCGTTTTGAAATTAGTACAGCTTTCAAAGCCAGTGGTTAAGTTAGTAAAAAGCAAAAGTATTAAGGAGAAAATGCTGTTATTTCTCATCATACTTATAGTTACCAAGTTAAGAGAGTGTTTCACATGGAAGCAAACATACGGAACCAAATTGGTCAGAAAATGTGGATCGCCATTGATACAGTTTAATTGATGAGGTGACAGAAAATGTAAATTTCATATCTCAATTACAAAGTATAAATAAGTGTAGCATTTTTTCTGTCAGATAAATATGATAATAATATTACATCTTGATTCACATTAGAGAATTTTACAATACCAGATGCTAATAGGGAATATGAATGATTTTTTATTCTTTATTTAAATAAATCTTTCGTTATTGAAAAACGATGTAGTCGAATTAGTTTTTTTATAACATTGAAAACACAGTTATAAGTCTTTAAAGTAGTTAGAAAGAGAGATCCAATATTGATTGTGACGCCAAAGTCCATAAGCTGCATACAAAGCTTATACTAAATAACGTTTTGAGAGAAAGAGATGGATAGAATACTTAAGTCGTCAATATCTTAATGATTACTCAACAGAATTCAAAAATTTCTTTGTTGTATATCTTTTAGCCCACTACCATAAGAATTTGCTTTCAATCAATTTTGTCTTACAAGCATCTTCCCTATTAAAATATACATGTAATAATAATATCTATGGATGCTTCACACCACGTCAGTCTGATTCCGTGCTAAGTACCCGAGGGACTTGTGTTACAGGTACCAGACAACGGAAATATATTTAATACATTTATTCTATACACATATTTAAGATTTTTATTTATTAATACACATCCAAGACCATTTTAGTATCATGTTATTATGTGAAATTTTATCAGATTATTATGTAACATTTTTACAGTACAACTTGGTAACATTACTATATAATATTGTCTATTCACTGACACACATATTAAGAAGATAACCAGCTGAAGTCAATACAAACCAAATAAATGAAACCACTGAGTTAGCAATAATTTCGTAAGCAAACGCCATAAAAATCGCAAAACAGTAATTCAAATCGACTTTTGCCAACAATTTTGAAATTAGAACAAACTAGATGCAGGTAACAGATCCGCCTATCATATGGTAACACTATGATTCATTCTAGACTGATATTTTAAGATATTTGCATTACAATATCTCGAAATACGTTTAATAATAAATATCTCAAATAAATTTAGTGTTGCATACCTTGTAAGGAGCAAACGAAGCGTCAGACAAAAATCTGAAGAAGCTTCGCTCATATTCCTCTGCAAACCTGTTTTGGATATATCATATTACACTACTAGCTTTTGCCCGCGGTTCCATTGGCATGGCCAGATTTAATGAAATAAAATAAGTGATTTTTAACCACCTGTGCTAAAAGCAAAGTTTTTTCCATTGTCTATAAATTAGCATTAGGGTATTATTTTTCTGGAGAAAATATTTAACAGGTATTACATTAGGATCGTAGGCTATCTATGTTTTGACTATATGTAAGCGGTGACAGACCGTAATAATAATAAGACCGTAACTCTATACTTCAATGATTACAGAGTGCAGACGGTCAAAATCATTTCCTTAATATTTACGAACATGACTAATGATGCCAGTTTATATTCAATAAAAAGTTCCCAAAATACATTTTATGGTTAAGAAATGAAAAGCATTCCTAAAATTGATTTATGCGTTTGTAATAATTTATTGATTGTAGTCGGTAATATTTCACAAATATTTTTCTTAATATGACATAGTAGATAACAGTATAGTATAACTGTTATTTACTGACGGTAATAAATAAATACAATTCAAGAATAAAAATAATATTTTTGTCATAAAAGAAGATATTCGTAAGTATATTAAGATTAGAAATTAGATAAAGGAATATTATTAAGATTTTGAAAAAAGAAAAAAGGGAAAAATTTTATCCATATTACACTTTGGATTGCAATTGCTTATTTTTTTTATAAATATATGATACAGTTTATATTATGCTATCAAGAGCTCATTATCGAACTAAATAAATCAGACATAATGTAAAGACGTTACTCGGGCCACCTTTAGCGTAGTTCATGTAGCTTGCTAACTAGTATTAGCTTTAAACTTTATTTTCTTAGTTATAAAGTGTCTAAATGTATTGTGATACCAAAATTCTTAGAAGTATATTATATCTATAGAACTTTTTACGTGAATTTTGAATTTTGATATCTTGTAGAGTTTTGAGGCTATAAAAGACATTATTTCACTGAAGTTTTTATTTTTGAGCTTTGAGAAGTCCTAAAAAATTACTTTCTCACGTACAAATTCAAATTTATATTTACTTGCAGTAAATTTATTAATATTTTTTTATCTTCTAAGTGCTTTAACTGAAAAAATCATGCTGGTACTTAATGCCATGAAAATTCATTTGCAAGTTGTTTCGAAAAAATTTCACAAGAGTTATAGGATTGCTGTCTTACGTTTACACAAAGATTTCGAGAAGATTTCTTCTAACCTTATTGGAATTCACAATTTTGCATATTAAAACCAAAGAAACCCGCTAGAAATCTTTGTCGGTCATAAAAAAATACCATACTGCTTTGAATACCGCGTAAGATCTATTTGTAGTAATAGTAATGGATTTAAACAATTTTTTTAATCTGAAAATAATTATTTTTATCATTTTCGTAAGTTAAGTTATATATTTCGTCAAGTTATTTCCAGTTTCATAATACTCAAATCCTACTTATATTACAAATGCGAAAGTTTGTGAGTTTGGGACTTTGTGAGTGTGTATATTTGTTACTTCTTCACGCTTAAACGGCTAGATCGATTTCGTTACAATTTGACATGGAACTATCTGATACTCTGGATTAACATATAAGCTAATTTTTATGCTGGCAGCACTGCGGGGCACAGCTAGTTTTATCTAAATGGATGAAGTCTAGTGAGCTAAATCTTCTTACAATAGAAAACTTGGCTTATTTTCATGCTCAAATCTACTCCTCTATAAAAATTACAAAAAAAAAATACAGACAGTTTGATTTTCCTTTACGTATATTTTAGCGTTTATAATGAATATTAAACTTATATGAATTTTAATTGTGTCCTGGTGACATAGAAACTGGTAGTGCCTGATTCCTGGCGCCACTTATGTTAAGAGAAATTAATTAATACCTGTTAAATTACATGTTAAATGATAATTAGGATATTATGTCGAATGTAGGTATCCATAGATAATAATATTTATTAGTTTAAATTTTAGATATGGATTTCATTGGACAGAAGCAATAAAAAAAACTTAAGAGTTTAAATTTATTTATTAACTAGATTTTGCTTGCTGTTTTGTCTGCGTTAAAGTCCTATTTTATATATTTTATTAAATAGTATTACGATTGTATTTTGTTAATTCCGATAACATTATATTATCCTGGTTCAATAGCGTTTACCTGCGGCATTCTCCTCTTGGGATTAGATTTCTTAGAAATAAATTATTACTTTCATTTAAGCCAGGTAATATCCTACGTGTTAACCAAATTTTATTAAATCCGTTAAATAGTTTCGGCGCGATTAACGGATAAATATCTAAATAAAGAAACTATTACACCTTTAACATTATAATAGCAAATAGTTTACAACGCTAAACGCTATTAACAAGTTACAATTTACAGGTTATTCATTACATAGAGCTCCTCAATATACATACAAGTTACAACAAATATTATCACATAGCACAACAAAAAATATATATTTGCAAAAACTGTATTTAAATGTAGCAAAATTCGGTAAAAATTGCAATTAACAAACAATCAGCGATAGTGATAAATTCGCATTCAATTACAACATTTTAAATTTGGAAGTAATTGGATGCGAATTTGATTTTGAAACAATAATTGCTTTATTTAAAAAAAAAATATCGTGTGTTCGTTTAAGGTCTTTATATTGAATAAAAAGTAAATAACTATTAGCTAAAAATCATTATTAAATCAAAATTAAATTTGCATTCCCTAAATATTTATGTATTATAACGCCTGTATTTTATAGTCTTTAACATCAAATGAGTATTTGCATTTTGTTAAGTAAGGCTTTTCCTATTTTATTAATTTAAAAATAATAAAATTTAAGGTCGGTACCAGCTAACATGTCATGATTTGTCTAAGTTTAAACTTTTTACTGGTACGACTTCAAAATTATGAAGATTGTGTACGGAAATAGGCTGATGCCTCACCGAATTCTAAAACATGCACTTTTAAAGAATAAATATTATTTAATACTTTTTAGTTTCTTTTTTATTATTTTTGTTTTTTCCTTTGGAAGTCGGTTTTA
>JAOTAV010016876.1:0-24515 GCA_026546445.1 Cyclargus thomasi
GTGTACCAATGAGACATTTTCCGATCTCAAGTACATAATACGGATGCTCATTGCCGTAGGAGAGCCATGCTTCGGCATATTTTCTAGTGTCCATGTGTGTGAGCAGTACACAAGAGCACTCACTCTTCCTTTACTGCCATAACCTAATGGAATGGGTGGCCGGCACGACTGGCGAGAGATCAGGCGCAGGACCGACTTTTAACATGCCCATACGACGCATGGATCATCTTACTTGTCATACTTGTCCTAACCACACTTGGAAATATCGTGTTTCCAACGCGGAAATCGAAAACACGATCTCCAAAAAACAACGCTCTGTTGGTCTACCATGAGTTTTAAGCAATAATATTTCTCGATACTCGATAGCGACTACGTATGGGAATTTTAGTGCCTCAAGACACCGCTAGAGGCGCTGTAAAATTTTGCCATACAAAAAATTTACGTAGTCTCTATCGAGTATCGACAAATACTGTTGCTTCAAACTCACGGTAAAGCTACTGTACCATAAAAACGCGCAGTATTTGAGAAGAACTGGCTTAAGATGGAGATGTCTTAGAAGATTAACAGTCATAAGACAGGCTGTGAGCAATGCCCACCGGACTGCCGGTAAATTCGTCCATGTAACGCCGTTTGTCCGCCAACGCCGTCAAACGAGAACGAGATTTCTTTAGTCCGGTAAAATTCCACTGTGACTAAGGGTAGAATTTTCCTCCATTTTCCTCCACTATATTTGGTTTTAGACTAATGTTGATAAATGACGAAAATCGTTGATGGTAACGGCCAGCAGTGGACAAACGACCTAACACTTAGATGTTTCGAGAAGTTAATATCGAAGTTGGGTCCAGGATTATCATAACTCGGAGTGACCAAACTCCCGCTAAGTGTTAAGTTCACCTGACACACAACTTTTATATGGAGTTTTTGACCTATCTCCGAGAGGTTATTAGCAAGATGTATACGTTTAGTGTATACCCTGAAACACTTTTAGTGCGTATGTCGAAGTACTTGTAGTACGGGTGTCAATATAATATCAAAGCGCATCTCGCCGACAAACTTCGGTTTGGCGAGATACAGTTGTTTCTTAAGTTTTATTAAATTAAATATTATAAAAAATAATAATAATTACATGGAAATTTTATAATATATTTCTTGTGTGCGTTTGTTTGTCACTGAACTCTGAAAGAATTTTTTTAGTTTAATGCGATAACAGTTAGATCCATCCATTAATCCGCCTACTTAAACTAGGAATCTAACACAACTTGCTTATCATAATATAAAATTGTTCATTCAAAAAATTTGCACAAATATGTAGCTCTGACATTTTTTTAAATAATAATAATCTTTATTTCTCACAAAAACCTATCTTATAGGCTAATATACATCCATTATGTTCTGTACTATATTTATTTATGTTTTCTAAATATATATATGTTGTAGCTATGTTTTTAAATATAATATTATTACTAAAAGTGAGGAGCTCAAAGGCTAAGGACTAATTATTTTTAAATTAGCTTAAATAAACTTTTGTCCTTTTAAGTTGTCAAATGTTGAGGCATCATTGTTAAATTGATTATTATTAACTATATATTTTCTAATATCTTTATGGCAATTGCTGAAAACCAGCGTTGTAAACTGTGTGTACACATGCTGAGTAGGCGCCAATTTGGTAACACTTAATACTGAAATGTTTTTTTATTTTATTTTAAATGTTATTTTGTTTTAACAAATAAAGTCAATTTCTTTCTTTTTTACAGATTCATATTGTATAAAAGATTAAACAAATACTGAAGCTCACGTAAAATTCCAAATTCCCGTAAAAATACGAGTATTTTGAAAACGTGACGTTTTTCCAAAACCAAAATCAGCTTTTGTTAGTCCCCATCCTTCCAACTGAATCGTCCGAACCGAACCGAATAGTCCATGAATGAATGAACGATGGAATGTGCTTTGTTGTGCACAATCACAGTTACAATAACATTACATACATGAAATAAAAATCATAACATTTTGAAAGTATACAATGGCGACCGTATTACTAAATAGCAATTTCTTCTATGTTAAGAATGAAGTCGATTGGTTGCTTCGTTTGGACGAGAAGGGAAAAACAAACAAACACACTTTCCCATTTATAATATTAGTATGGATTTATGAATAAACTAATAAAGCTTGCTGGAGACATTCATAATTCGAGCAAATCCCGCCACCGATTGAAATGAAATGATAAAAGAAATATTCAAATGTAATGGAATAAGATATTAGGACATAACAAGATACGTACGAAATGAGCTTATATGCAAATCAATTTATTATTAGAATACGTCATCGTAGAATTGTAAATTTCGCCAGATTCTAATATTCTGCAAATTGTACCGTCAGATTGTGATATACCCATAGTACACTGATAGTGTTTTGTTATCAGCCGACTGCGCCAGAAGAAGGGTTATGTTTTTCGAGAGTATGCATGCTTGTATGTATGTATAATATATATGTTTGGCATGCTCTGCAGGTATCGTTAGATTGGTCTAAATAGCGCAAGTGACACTGGGTACATTAAAAATCAAAATGGCGGATATTGGAGTCAAGACTGTGAGGTTCCGAAAATTGTTTCCGCCCATTTAGGTCGAGTAGGTTATCAAAATGTAAAGCTCTAAAAAGCCATTCTAGAAATGTACATAACTTGATGTTTAATTTCAATGGTTTCTGTAGACGGGTTTTCTGGTTTTGGACATTTAGTTTTTTTTTCATTAATTGACTTCGTTGTTTGCTGTCAGTACGACTCCGTAGGGCTAACTGTTGCCGGTACAAATTTTGGCAGACCTGCAAAACTTCAAGAAATGAACGTTGTGCCTTAACGGTAACGCACTGCCCGTCCGTTGATCCTAACATCAGAAAAAATCTTCTGATGTTGGGATCGACGGTTATTGGTTTTTTTTTTTATTTTTGACGTTATCCTCCTTTTGCCTCCTTAGTTAGCTTAGATATAAATCCAAAAAAGTTACATGCGTTGATGTAAAAAAAGTTGGAAAGAGTCTCATTATGTGTATATCGAGACTGTGGTTTTGTGTCTCTGGAGTCGGCTGACTGTATTACACGGTTTAAAATGCTTCCGCTGATTATTAAATGATAAGTTAAACAGGCTAGTTATTTTTCATATCCAAAGGTAAAAACATCGGTTATTGCCTCGTACCTTTTACACTGAAATAATCATTTAAAATCTTTTAAACACAGTCAACCTGACCGAGTCTCTATTGCAAATTCACTCAAGACTGGCGGTATGGTTCATTAGCACTCCGTCAAAAAATGTGTCATTTCTATACAAAACGCGACTGTCAACAAAGTGGTGTGTTGTCGAGGTTTTTATAGAAATTTGACAGAGGGGTAATGAATGATACCGTCAATTTATAGCAAATACATATAAGATACATAGCTGTGTATCACTTTACTTATTACTATGTGGCGACTTTTATTTACGTCATTACATGCAGTGTAATGAAAAATTTTGTTCGAGACATGGATGCCATACAAGCATTTAATAGGGTGCACTAAACCTTATATTGCTCTGGATAACTGAGGAGAATTAAAACTGTACGTGTTGTGTCGTTCACTGAAATTCTTTATTACTTGTGTGTAATAACAGACCGGTCACAGGACGTGCAGAAATTCGGCCATTAACCTCTAAGGTCACTGACAGGTTCAATCGTATTTTTCACTAGCTTTAATTATGAATAATGAATTGGTTTCTATCTCCAATTTAATTTGTATACAAGTATAGATTGCTTACGACGTAGCACGTTGAGTGCTACGTCGTCAACAAACTACAACAAACATTTGTGTATGAGCCTAATTCTAACAGATTAAACAAATAAAAAAATGGCTAATTCCACAACCAACCTTATTATCCACAACATGACTTATTTTAAAAACTATTACAATAATTCTAATTGCAATAAACTAAAAGCAGCTACAACTAAATGAATTGAAAGAAGTACAACTTTTAGAGCGTCCGTGGCCTAGTGGGTAAAACCTTTGGTTTGCACCCTAGAGGGTGCTAGGTTCAAACCTGGAGAGGCATCCAATGAGACATTTTTCGATCTCAGGTACTAATGCGGATGCTCATTGCCGTGGGAGAACCATGCTTTGGCATGAATGGGCCGGCTCTACCAGAGTGATACCTCGTCAACACAGAAAACTGGTGAGAAACGGCGTTTCGTTCAGTAAGTGAGTTTACAGATTGCTCAAATCCCCTCATCCTTTATCCCTATGGCCAGTCCCTATTCCCTCAAAAAAGGCCGATAACGCACTTGTGACTGCTCGGATGTAAGGAGTGTCGATGGGCGATGGCAGTTGCTTTCCATCAGGTAACCCATCTGCTTGCTTGCCCTCTAAATATCATTAAAAAAATAAGCGGTGGACTCTTTAGAAATCTCTTAAACTACTACAGCTAAAAATACAGACTTTACGCTCTGAAATTTGTCAGTATTCCAGAGCGCTGATGAAGAATAAAATGGGTCATCAACATACGAGACCTCCGCCAGCGATTTGGAGGAATGTTAAAAACAGACTGCGAAATAAAAAGTTCAGCTTTCGCCGACAAAGGTGCCCGCCGCAAATGGCTATTGTTCTGAATATCGCTGTGGCTGTGTGTTTAAACACTGTATTGTTTCTTAGAAGCATACCGGTCGGTAGTTATATTATAAATATCGAAGTATGTCTGTAGCGTGACATGACAGAACCCAACGAGCCTGACGCGGAAACGAATTTTAGAATAAAATTTCGCGCCGAATCGTCCTTTTGCTTACAGCAATAATACTTTGTAGATAATACCAGTATTGATAATTGCATAACCAAACGGACTTTACGATTCACAAATAGCAGTCTATAATAATATTTATTATAGGAGAGAAACACTTTACAAAATAGAGACGAATTATTTTAGCGTCTTGTTCACAACTTTTTTGCGGAAGGAAACAGGTATACTTTTGTGTTGCCAGAATGTATGTACGTCGCATTATAGCATACGTAATTTAGTATGAACTTTAATGCAGCTTGTAGACTTTGATTTGAATATCGGATCACTCTTTTTAAATGATCACTTTAAATTCATATAACTTTGCCGTTTTTAATTTTAATCAAACAACTAATTGGACTACATCGTTTTTCAATAACAAAACATTTATTTAAACAAAGAATTAAAAAAATGGATGTTCCCTATTGCTTATCAAAGGATAGTCGTCCTGCAAGGTGCTGATACTAAAGCAATAGATTACCTTTCATTTAGAAGCTTATCATTTTCTCATTAATTTTTACGTCACTTTATATTTTCCTTTGTTTCGGTATATTTTCCAATATCTGCCGTGCCTAGATAACGCTCGACACGAAGTCGGTATAACCTTAAATAATATTTAACTATATTATTATGTTTCATAATATTTTTATCAGCTATACCAGTTTTCTTTTTAATCGTAAAATTTGGGGTTCCAACGTGAAGTGTCGAAGTCATCACTACCACTAACCAAACTTTATCAAGAGGTTATCAGCACTGAATTTAAATAAATATATATATTGATTCAATACAAAAATTCATACAAAAACCTTGTCTGAAATTGAGAATTTGTTGAAGAAAACCATTGAGTAAAACTATGGTTGCCTTGCCCCCAAATATTATAATAGTTGGAAATTTAACGTTGTCTTCCATCAGACGAACTGATTGTCCCCTAATTTTCTATACGAAATATCTCTCTTACGCGTGGTTCTTAAAAAAGTATTTTAATAATCTACCGGAGTCACTACCTAAAGGGGTCATCTGTTGAAAAACAAAAATACTTTTAGTATAAAATTTAGAAGAAAGGTTTTTGTCCCTAATTTTATAAAAAAGTAGAGTAACTGATTCTTATCAAAATCCGTGAGCATCAACATAAACAGATTTCGTTTTAAAATCATAATAGCCCTGAGCGAGGGTTCAACATTCATCTGTTTTCATTACGCCTTTGTAACCTTTAATTAAATGACTTTTAGCCGTGAAAGGAAATTTTTTAAATTCATCACAAACTCGGCCTAAGTGAATGAACTTATTAATCTGTCCGCTGCAGATTTCCTCTTTGTATATTATTAAATCGACCTATTTACTTTTGTATGAGAAACTTTGTGCTAATTACTTATTTAATAAACACGCTTCGATACCTTATATTTATAAATGCGGAACTGTGTCTGTCGGTATGTCAATCCGTCTGTCTGTCTATTACCTACCTATCTATACCTTTGTATACCTTATCACTCCTACCTGTCTATACCTTTTCACTCCCAAACCGCCGAAACGATTTTGCTCAAATTTGGTATGGAGAGACTTTGAGTCCCGGGGAAGCACACAGGTTACTTTTTTCGGTTCCCACGCGATAAACGTTTACTACAATTCATAGATAAATAGGATGAAACTAAATAGATTGTCTGTGTTTTCGACGGGAGTTTATATATTACCAGTAAAAAGTATAAGCTAACTTATATTACAAACACCAACATAAAATTATAACAATATCAAATTTATGAAAGTTATTGTAATTGGGGGCAAACGTTTTAAGTAACTGTAAATAAATTAGTAAATAAAATGCCATTTTGTGCCATTTCGATCGCGCCACCGGTCGCGTGTCGCGTGGATCAGAAAGCCACCATAACAAAAGTAAAAAACCGATTTCTCATTCAGAAAGGTAGTAAAAGAAACTCTTTGTTCAGAAATAACATCAATTAGACTGAAACAATGAAAGCAACAACCTTGAAATATGGTGATTGACGATTGCCAAAATTGTTAAAGTTAAAAAAAGGGGTCTCAAAGTTTTCTGTAATTTTTGCCATTATTTAGTACCCCTTGGTCCAGTGAATACGAGCTAGCGGTTTCAGCGGTTTCATGAAAGAACCAAGCTTCGGCATGAATGGGCCGCTTCGACCGCAGTAATACCACGACCTCAAATAAAACTGGCGTGAGACAGCGTTGTGCTGTTTTTCATTCAGTGAGTGAATTTACCGCGTGGTGGCCCAACTTCCCTTATCCCCAATACCCATTCCCTATTCCTTCATAAAAGCCGGTAACGCACTTGTGACTGTTCGGATGTCACCAGTGTCCGTGGGCGACGGCAGTTGCTTTCTATCAGGTAACCCATCTGCTCGCTTGCTTGCCCTAATTATCATAAAAATAAATCCTGGAAAGATAAAAGATTTACGCTGGACTTATAGTTGAGGGATCTTTTATTTCGATTAAACGTTCCGATGTTTAAACCATAGACAATTATCGTTGAGTAGAGCCGAGTGTTCCCTTTAAACATTCGTGCTCACGTATCATCGTCTCTAATCACCGATCATAAAGATGACTGAATGTGTAGTATTTTACTCTTACAATACAAATAAGTATCTTCTAATAAGCTCTTCGAGAATGCCAACGTTACAAAGCATGCGATGTGAGGCTGTACAATCTATCTTCAGAATTCTAATACGCGGGCGGAAAACTTTGTACCCCTTTTTAACGAAAGACTCATAGATGTAAAACCATGAGATTTCTCCCAGTTATAGTTGATATGGAGGAGGAACGTTTATTATTTTAAAATATGCTTAAATCATTCACATTTTAATAAATAAACTGCTACGCACACATTAATATTTTGACTTGACACGATAAGCATACACAAAATATTCTTTTTTTTATATAAAATTTAATGGCATTTTATGCCAAATTGAAATCTGTGATTGAATTGAAAATAGATTATAGCTCCTCTACACGATGGATTTAAATATTGATGGCCGAGTTTCAACCACAGGGGGGGCCTCTAGTCAGTATAAACTTCTAAAATTAGCGACACACAGGATCATAATATGTCACGCATAAAACAACATATATTTGTAAAGTTTTCATTCATCGCAACTGGGACAAAAGCCTTATCTGGGCTTACGAGATTGGACCAGGAGCCCTACTCCCAGACGACACATTATTCTTACAATACCATTTCACGTTTGCAAGATCAGGACCTGGCATTGCGGTCCGTTCGGGTCTCGAGCGGTTTTAAAGTATGACACCAGAACGGCTTCCGTTTAGGTCGAGTATTACGTCATAATCATGGGGCGAAGGGAAAGAGATTGTGCGTTTTGATATACAAATAGTTGACGGTAACTATAAATTAAAAATTCCCGAAACAATAATTGCACTCGGTCAATAGCATATTTTCACCCTCGTAAATTTTAAACACTAATTTTCATCAAACTTGTCTGAAATCACTTGCACATTTATTACAGGAAATGTTAAAATCACTTCATTCACTAAACATGTGATGTACTATGATGTCACCGTTATACAGATAGACCTAACTACATTTGTAATGTTATAATGTAAGTTTGTCTGTCTATTTGTCTTTTAGGTCGTCGGGAGCTATAGGTAATTGTATTTTTACGGGATTTAAAATCTCAAGGTGGTATATATAACGCATTCACTTAGGTGCTAAATTCGATAAAACCGATCACCGTCACCGAAACTAAAGATATTGAATATACGGTGAAAGATATCACACTACAATACTAACGAGGTTTGTCCACCGCACCAATAGAATGCCACTGACATATGACATAGGCTACAGGTTTCAAATTGCTCTGAGCCACTAAAGATCGACGACGACGCAGACGCTAGAACAATGCGGAAAAATACGGAACCTATAGCCTAGATAATAAAGTAGCTTTTTATCGGTCCGAAATATCATCGTTGACATGACGGCGTGCGATGTACAAATAGTCTAACTCTGTAACATAATGCTCATATACCTTGAATATTAATAGCCATTCTGATAATATTAGTACCTGATATAAAATTCGCGAAGCGTAGCTTCATTCGTATTCCTTCTCGACACCAACTATCCCGGGAATAAATATTGTGAATTCAGTAGTCGTTCTTGAAAGACAAAGCCATCTATGCGCAAGCATTGTAAACTCATTTCGGAAAAACTACGTGTATAAGAGCCATCTAGCGTTGAATAGCTAGGGCTGAAATTATAAGAAAAACCGTTTCCGGCAATATTTTAAGTATTTTGTTTGATGATTTATTATAAATGCAGCTCTGAAACGTGTCTGAAACACACACTTTGTACCAACGTGTAATTTGCACGTTTATTACCAGTATGGTAAAAAATTACAGTTTCTTTTACACTAATACTAAAGATTTTTTTTAAATTTCCAAACCGCAAATTTTTACATGCAAAAAATATGCCTTTCTCGTTGCTTCTATAGTATTTCCATAATTTTATTTACATACTTGCTTGGGACTAAAATTTAAAACATTTCAGTTCTTATTTTTTTAGTTTTGGGGAGGCTGTCAAAATTTAAAATTCATTTTTACAGGTTCTTACAAATGTATGTGTCCTTTATGGTGGTAAGCTACATATTTTATTAAAAATTTTGAACCGAACGATTCGAAGCCATTTTATCTTTGAATTTGCCAGCTAATGATTCGGACTAATCGGGCGATTCGGCGCGGGCAGGAGGACATTTCATATATCGAATTCTAAAATTCGTTTCCATCGTCGCGTTCGGTTCTGGTATATGTACGTTCAAATACGCCTGTGTAATTATTACCATGGACCAACATAATTCCTCTATGATATTACAAAAGGCTTTATAAATTGCTTAAAAAACTTAAAACTGTTAAATTGTTACAACAAGTAGCTCATTCCGGCTCATAATAGGCTCTAAGTTTAAAAATAAACATAATGGAGTTTCACTTTTATTCTCGTCCTCTTTGGTCCCCGTCCAAGTGTATTACAAAGGGCGCAGAAGGTCATTCTACCCTTCTGTGTAATTCAGTCGGAGCTGTGGCAATTTCGCCCACGCGCGTTATATGCCACTGGGTCACAAGGCTTGTGTGAATATTGATTGTATTGAAGCTCATAATATTTATTTTGGTTTTTTATTAACAACACTTTCGGATTTTGTCGCGGAGCACTTTTTGATTCCCGACGTTTCGGCTGTTTTCCAGAAACTTTTTAAAAACGTCTATGAAATCCTTTTATGCATTAGTTTTAAAGTTTATTTTTAGCTTTAAGTCTGTTTAAGTTATTTGAACGTCGTTTTATATGTTTAGCATTTTACAAAAGTTCTTCATATAATGAAGCAGTTTGCAAAATTTCTGCTTAACAAAGCCTTATATTTGTTTAAGCATTTGCTACTAGATGGCGCTGAAAAACATACTTTTTTGCACGAAAATATTTTCTTGCAGAAACGGTGATTGTGTTTCCCGTTAAAAATACTAATTTTTCAATTGTAAAAAACATAGATTCACTAAATAAATAGCAGCTCATATATATGCAGATATTTAAATGTAAACAAACAACATCGTAACGAAAACAAATTTCAACGGTCTAAAAATAGAACATCTATCATGCATAAAACTTAGTACTCTCGTTATCGTCCATGTTCGATAATTGCTTATAGCCTAGGACGTCTAGATGGGGGCGTGGGGTTGGCGGGGGCGGTGCGGGGAAGCGCCGGCGGGGGCGGCAGCGCGTCAGGCAGTGCTCGCCCGAAACCCCAGCCCTGCGCATGTATGCGCTCGTCCTTACTCCTACAGCCACGTTACATAAGTCCTCGCGGGCACATTTTATAGTGATAAAGCTTATTGTGATCAATATATTTTTGCACATTTACAGTAGTTAGGTTAATAAGCCGCCGTCCACGGAGCTTCGCTTGCCACCGCTTTTGTGATACTCGGTTGTGATATTAGTTAAGCGAGCTTTTGCTACTAGGTAAGTAACGGAGCTGTACCCCGTACTCGGTCCATCCTCCGTGTCCCTGGTCCGTTCTCCCGTCATTCCCATGGTGAGCGCTGGTCCGCGTGCTACTTGTTGAGTGGAGCGACGAGCGGAGCGGGAAGCGAGCGTGGCTCGTCACGGGTTCGCGCGACTGGTGGCCGCCCGCCACGCCATCTGGCGTCTGCGACGGTCGGGCTCACAGCCGACACACAGTAATGACAACGATCAAACCAACCATCTGTACGTCTCTTTCTATCTTTCGATGTTCTTCTTTTCTGCTTCTCCGCGCACTTTTTTTTGATTGGCCGAAATTCACGAGATTCGCGTTATGTTTTTGTTTCACATTATCATGCCGAGCCACTTTACAAAAATGTGACACCCAAAGGGTTGAATAACTACTTTCTTCTTTGGAATTCTGTTATTATTAAAATTACTTTGAAACATTTTTGGAAACAAACATTGCGTTGACAAAAACCTGAATTGACGATATCATTTGTTTATTTTTTGTCTCTCTCACTCTCACTTTCTTTTTCCTTCTATTCTGTTCTCGATGTCCTTGATGTCGCTTCTTACATCATTTGTGGTTATGTACGTTGTTGTTGTTGAAATAAATGTTTATATGCAATCGTGTTTCATTTGCGCTTATGTCACCGTTTAGTCAGAAACGTGAAAATGCCAAATCATTTCATAGTTATGTATTAATATAAAGTGTAGCCCATCTCACGGTTCTGACTGTAGTTAAATGTAATAAGAATTATTAAGTGTTTGATGTTAATACAAACAATTACAACCTGAAATTGATATAAGATCTTCACTAGAGTCACAATGCACATGTTATTGCTAGTTTTAAAGCTTATAAGCTTAGTTATCATTATAGGCATTATATATTCATTATGATTAAAAATCTCTAAGAAAATTCAAGTAAGCAACTAGTTTTAGGTCGATAATCATAAGGAGGTTTTCAGAAACTGGATCTAAATCCAGTTTCTTAAAAGGTTCTCTTTCTAAAATAACTCCAAATCAAAAAAGATTTTATCATATGTCTTCATTTCTTTTGTAAGTTGAAGGATAATATAATTGTTATTATTATTATTAGGGACAGCCTATAGTGTCCCACTGCTGGGCAAAAGCCTCCTTTCTTTATTGATAGAGTTCTCGATTCTGTGATTAGTTTGGCTACTCTTTGTCGAACGCGTCTAGGTCGCGCCAACTTTTCTTGGTTTGTTTCAAAA
The DNA here is from genome assembly GCA_026546445.1 of Cyclargus thomasi. NCBI lineage: Eukaryota > Metazoa > Arthropoda > Insecta > Lepidoptera > Lycaenidae > Cyclargus > Cyclargus thomasi. Next base: position 12,005 of record JAOTAV010016876.1, read on the forward strand.
TATTTATCTTATAAGCAATATCATTGTTATAAGAAAGTATTATTCGTATTAATTTTCACGCGGAAAATTGGCTATTTGAGTTCTGAAACTCACTAGCTAGCTTTTCGCGCATAAAATGAATAATCTATGCGTTAGCTAATAAAGTATTATTGTGTTTCGTAGAACTTTCTACTCGAGGCCTTGTGAAGCTTCACGCAATAATACAGGGTGTAACATAGCTATGAGAGTTTGGGGGTGTACGTGGTGGCCAAAGGAAGATCTTCCGACCGATAGAGATGTTATACTCGGTCAGGCCGAAGCCCACGTGATACATTTCAACTGTATATAAAGGTACCGCCGTGTTTCGAAAACTTCGATAGCGCGATGCACGATTTTTACGCTTTTTGTGGGTACCGCCACAAGGTATGACGTAAAAGTCGTTTACGGCCTTGGTTTAAAAGTCGAAAAATTAATTTCGACTTTTTTAGACATTAAATTATATTTAGACATTAAATATGTTCTTGATATAGAACACACTGTGTAAGAAGCAGCGCTGAAAGCGAAAAAAAATGTTCATGATTTGTATAGCTAAGCGCTAATTTATATAACAGCGCTAATTTATATAATAACGCCCGAGCGACATGAGTTTGTGTTATATACATAAAAATCGCATAAAATTCTTTTCTTTTTCAGCGCTGCTGACGCAGAGTTTCCTGTGAAAGTTCACAGGAAACTCTGCATCAGGGATGCATACGATCCCTAAAGTTTTATCACTTACTTTTGTTACACCCTGTATAGAGATCATTGTTTAAGAATAACTTTTTTAGTTTTTCGACTTTAAAAACCAAGGCTGTAAGCGACTTATACGTCATACCTTGTGTGTCGGTCAAGTAGGGTATCAAAATTAAGGGGTATAAATAGCCAATATAGAAATATATTAAACTTGATGTCTTAATTACAACGGTTCCTACAATCAGTTTTTTTTTACATTTAGCTCGTTACACCCTGTAAATTTCCCTAAAACTTCACAAGACCTTCAGTAGACAGTTTTGCGAAACACAATAATACTTTATTACCTAACGCACGAATAATTCATTACTAGCTTTCACCCGCTTTTAGACTGGACTTCGCTTGCTAGGAATTTGAAAATCGCGTAAAAATACGAATTTGATTGAATTGAAACATGACGTTTTTCGAAGACCAAAAGTGGCCTATGTAACCCTTCATACCTTTACGTAAATGCTAAAAATGAGGGCATAGTAGTTGCTTCGTTAGGAAGTGAAAGAAGAGACAAACACCCTTTCGCATTAATAATATTAGTATGGATATGCGCGAATAGCTGGCAGTTTCTAAACGCTATTGCCATGTTTCGAATGAACCGACTACAGTTGTTTTTTTTTATAAAATTAGGAGGCAAACGAGCAGAAGGGTTGCCTGATGGAAAGCAACTGCCGTTGCCCATGGATACTTGTGACATCAGAAGCGTTTAAAGTAATCTTTGTAATGAAGGAATAGGCTACGGGAATAGGGATGGGGAATGAGGTGAGGGAAGTTGGGCCTCCGGTAGACTCACTCATTGAACAAGTACGACACTGTTTTACGCCAGTTTTCTGTGAGGTTGTTACAGTTTAACGAAGCCGTGTATTTAGATCGATAAAAATTATATTGTCTCTATGTCCAATGTCTATTCGGTATGACATACGTGAATGTTCGTTTCAAAATTTCTTGCACTCAAATTATATTTCAGAGGTTAAATTTTTTCGATCTCAAATACATAATAGGGATGCTCATTGCCGAGGAAGTATGGTATTTTAAAGCAACTGAACTCGTATATCGTTGCTATTCAAATTCGAATTCTTTATTAAAAATACAATAACATACAATAGTATAAAGAATGCAGCGTACATCACGTCGTCTCGTCCCATGCTAAGTTGAACTTGTGTTATGGCAATCAGACAACGGATGCACACCTAACAATTTTACCCTAATGTTGCTATGTTAAAGGTCATTGTCCTACATATTCAAATCGTAAATAATATTGACTCGGCCACTCACAGCTGTACCTGTTATCGTGATTGTGAACATAGAGTTAAATTATATCGATTTTTTACGTTGATAGTACTTTTGTTTGATTAAAAAAATATATGGATACATCGGGTAGCCTTATATGACGGCTATTTTTAAATTCAAATTATTTATTTCAGACTATTGTCCGTCACTTTTGCTATACGACTACTTGTGTAAGACTTTCAGCTAAACGAGCTCTACCCAACACCAAATAATTACTAACTGAAAGAAATCCTTGATAAGGAAATTATGATTCAACCCTATATCGTCGCTGCGAGTGCCAAGTTGTGGGAAACAACAAAAAACATGTTATTGGATTGAAAATAAAAAAAAATATTGATACCACAACATGATATATTACAAAAATGGTTTTATCAGAATGTACAGAACGAAACTGAGATTATTTTTAGTGAAAAAACGAAAAATAATAAAAAAAACACGTATGGAATTTGGCACTCGCAGCGACGATATTAAAAAAATTAAGCGAATTATCCTTTGCGTGACATCGAAATGTATTGTCAAGTTCAATGTCGCTGCCAACTACATTGGATGATACACGTTGACCTCGTGTGACATTGATTAATAATAATATCTATGGACGCAACACACCACGTCAGCCCCGCACTAAGTACCCGAGAGACTTGTGTCATAGGTATTTTGTACAAATATTAAATGTACAGACACTCCAATTGAATTTTACCGCGCGGCGCCACCACCGCCCGCGCCACCGCATAACTGCCTCAAGCTTTTAAATTAAATGTATTTACGATAAATAAAAATAAACAATTTTTTTAAAACTACTTAGTTAATTTTTATAAAGCTTGTTGTTATAAATTATTTCTTAATCTTATTTTATTTTTTAACTTTCTAGTTCGTCTTAGACCTGGCCTACAAATCGGCCTCCTTTTTATTAGATTTAAATTTATAAGTTTTATAATGAAAGTAAATTTACACATTGCATTTGATTTTCATCTCATTCATAAAGCTAGCCTTATGGTTGCGTGGTTTCCTCATATATAATCCAGTGAGTTTAGAGACCACATTTTGCCTACATCATCACACTCTGAATACCTAGTATTTGAAGAGTGTTCGGCAAGACGATTCCAAAAAGCCCAAACTCAATACGTTATATCACCTTCCGATACCACCCTGGCTACCATGTATTGGAAGAGTGCTTGGTAAGACGATTCCAACAAACCTAAACTTGATAGGGGTTCGTGGATTCAACAATGAGATGCTATGACCACTTTCCGGTTGCATCATCATATCAGTTTTCTAACAATATAATATTGCATCCCGATTCACATGTCTCTGCATAATTTCAGATAAATTAGTAGTCGATAGTTGGCGCAAATTTGAACACGAGTATGTGAAATACCCCAACCCCAAGGCGCCAAATCGCCTTTTTGTGACTTGACCACGAGTACGTGACCCACCCCTGGCGCCAAAGCTGGATCCGTCCTTGAAACTCACTCACTAAACAAAACAGTACATAGCCTTTTCAAGCCAGTTTTTTGTAGACGATCCAGTTAAACGTCTCATTTTTCGATTGTACCGGCATTCGAATGCGGACCGTAACCCACATAGCGCTGAAACCGAAAATGTCTGAAATTGCAGTGGCCTTGGACCGACCTGGCAGTTGGCAGCCCGAGGACTGTCCTACTGCCTCACTGCCTTACAGTTTCTTGTTGCTTTCATTGCCAAATAGGCTTTATATAACTTTTGCTTGCTACAGCTAACTTTAAAGTGTAAAGTGTGTTTAGTATTTTTATCGTTTTGACGCCCATGAATTCTAGCAATTTTTTTTCCACGGCCAAGCATTTATTTATTTTGTACTAGTTAGTGCCTGCAACTTCGTTGCATTAAAATTTGTATATCACGCGGAATCCGTGCATTTTGGCCGAATAAAATGTATCCTATATATTGCCCAGACCTAATAGTTATCAAGCAAAAAAGATTTATTCAAATCGGTCCAGTATCTCCAGAGAGTAGCGCGCACAAACAGACAACTTTTTTTGTCCATATGTGTTCTATTACTGTTCCTAACTAATCAATGTCCCCCACATTGATTAGTTTCTAAAAATAATAATAGTATGGACACTCCAATTTTACTGTTTTATTATATGTATAAAGAATACAAAAAAGTATGTAAAACTAAATGAAATTTGATAACACCGGGTATGAGTTGACTTAGACGTGGTAGGATACTTTTTTTTTAAATTATAAACAAGCTTAATGTCCAAAAACGGAAAACCCGACTGCAGGTACGATTGCAATTTAAGCGTCAAGTTATTTATATTTCTCTTAAGTTATAATGGCAATTTAAAATCCACCTTTTTGATTTTTTTAATGTACCACTTGCGCTATCAAGACGAATCTATTATAACGTTTAAATCCATCAAGCAGTTTAGGCTACAGAGCGTGACTTCTTTCTGGCGCAGTCGGGTAAATATATGAACACCAAAGCTAATAATAATAATAACAACTCTTTACTGTACACCAAAATAAAATACATGCCAATGATAAAACAAAAACTATAAGTAATTAATGATGTACAAAAGGCGAACTTATTGCTACCAAGCAATCTCTACCAGTCAACCTTTTGTAGATGACATTTACATTGGGACATAGAGAAAATTGTGTAGTTGCACAAACTAAACTAATATTATTGCTAAATATATATACAGCTCTAAAGCTAGCAAAGCATAATAAGCTAAAAGTCGAGGTGACGTGTACGCGGGGGCGGCGTAGGCTCGTAGCGCTACGGCGTAGGCCGCTATTAGATACGAGCATTATCTTCTATACATTTAATAAAACAGTAAAATTGGATTCTCTGTACATTTAATATTTTTGCAAAATAATCAATGTTGGGGACCTAATGAAAAGTAATAGAACACGAGTCGACAGAAAAAATGTTGTCTGTTTGTCTGTATGTACGCGTTAATCTCCGGAACTAATGGACGGATTTGAATAAATCTTTTTTTGTTTAATAGCTAATAGGTCTAGGCAACATAAAGGATACTTTTTATCTCGGTAAAATGGTTCCCGCGTGACATACAAAATTTCGCGAAACAAAGTTGCGGGCACCAACTAGTTTAATGAATAAACGTCTTCCATTTTTATCCGCTTTTAGTAGGAGGTTTTTATTTCGACCCTATTAAGAAAGTGTGTTTTGTATATACAAGGTGTAACAAAAGTGATAAATTTTTAAGGATCGTACACAAACGAAAATTTTTTTTCGTGATTTGTATGGGCAAACTGATGTCGCTCAGGCACTTGGCCATACAATTTCAGGATTTTTTTACGCTTTTAGCGCTGCTACTTTCACAGTGCGCTCTATATCAGCGAAAATACGATCGTTGAAGTTTTATCACTTACTTTTGTTGCACCCTGTACTCTTTATTTATGTTTACGAAAATTATAGCCTTTTATGATTTTACTTGCTTTTTTGTGCCAAGTTACGGCGAACAGACTATAGTACTATGCTAGTACTATAGCCTGTTTGTCATATAATGTTATGTAACGCAAACGGCAAAAGGTCTGCCGAGTAAGGCGGTGTATAAAAATGTATGTCACGTGAGTAATTAGCTCGCTCCAAAACCCCGAATTAATGAATATATTACAGGGGTCATTAACCCCAGCCCAATTATAAACAAGTTTCGATCAATGAATGAATATTTGTACTATCAAAGAAGTTGATTCGTAGGTTGCTGAACTACAACTGACTGCAATTCAGTCGTGCTACGTCAAATCCAGCTGACAGACCACGGCTAACTAATTAATTTCATAATTGACATATTCCGACCAAATGACGGACATTCTAAAACCCTTCATTAAATTAAAATATCCTTAACCAGGTAATGCCCGTTGCACCAGAGTTTGATTATCGCGAGGAACCGTACATTTTCCAGGATAAAAAGCATCCTATGTCCTTATCCGGGACTGAAAGTGTCTCCATACAAAATTTCAGCAAAATCCGTTCAGCAGTTTGGGATCTCACTCCCAAACAGACAAACAGACCGACAGAAACACTTTATCTCTCTACACTCGCATATATAATATATTGGAGTATGGATAGTATGGATTATCTCACTTTTGCCGTAAATAGAATAATAAGGTTTCTGAACCCAAATTTGGGATTTTCCCCCGAAATTATAAATAAATAAAAGCAGCCTTAATAAAACAAATTATACACAAAAAAAAAACACGTCGAAACAAAAATCAAAAGAACCTTAAATTATTGGTAATAAATTTATGGCAGTGTTATGCTAAAAATGAGGAAAAAGGGGACCACTCAGGTTATGACAGCCGCGGCATCGCCGCTGTCCCTGGTCTTCCGTGATCACCTACCCCCAACAAATAATATATAAATTGAAAAAAATATGTTTAATATGCATTGTATTTAAAAAACATTTAATAATACTATTATTTCGAGAGAATTTTAAAGTTAAATTACTGGCAACACCTTCCCGTATTCGGTAATACCCCGTGGGCTGGCAACACCAACGACGGTAGACGCGGCGTCGCCGGCGGGCGGCGGCGGGGGCGGGGGCGGGGGTGGCGCGTGGTGAGGGGCGCGGGGAGGGCGGTATTGACCCATCTATATTTAGCCCGCGGATTTCACCGTTCACTTGCTGTTTTATTGCGATAAAGCAATTAATAATAATAATATCTGTGGACGCGTCACACCACGTCAGTCTGGCCCCGTGGTGAGTACCCGAGGAACTTGTGTTACAGGTACCAGACTAAGACTAAGATCTTTGTTATATGATACACATATTTAATACACATCCAAGACCCAGGAACATTGAAAAACTTGCTCCGTCGGCGGGATCGATCCGAACCCGCGACCCTCGGCTTACGCTCCCAACGCGCTTACCAACTGAGCCACAGAGGTCGTTCTTCTTGATTATTCTGTATTATTAAATTTTTACGTATGTGAGATATAACAATTACAAATCATATTATGAAAAGTAGATAATATGCATTTAACTATTTGAATCTCAGCCAGACCGCGGAACCGTAGGGTACAGGAATAGGTGCTGTAGAAAACAGAACTGCAATACAAATCCACTATTTCCCAAAATATTTACTACTAGCCGGGGAGGTGAGAGTGCTATTTTTGGAGTAACTCGAGCGTCATGGAGTATAAGTACATTTTGTAGATCAGGTAAAATGGAGAAGAAATTAATAAGGGAATTTTTTATTTTAGCTATGGAATACGACGCTACAGCAAATTTAAGGTTATGAAAAGAAAATGCTTTAAAAGTGTTTAACAAATTGAACATTTATATCAAGATTTCAGACAACATAGCCCAGATCATTTGGTTGAATGTGACATTAAAAATCTGAGAAGCTTGGTTGTCAAAATATTAAGCTTTGTAGTTCTATGTATTACAGGCTTACCTTACCTTTAAGACATCAATGCTTTATGTCAAAGGTTTCTGGAGTATTACATCTTAATCTGACGGTTTCGATGACATTTCGGTACTTAAAAAAAAACTTTTTAAGGACCGAACCAAATAATAAATCATATTTTTATACCACGATAACCAGAAACATGTAGAAAGTCTACACTAGCCTAATCTGACGCGCTCGAGTAAATCCAACTATATGTGAAACTATGACCGGCAGGTGTATAATTTTTTGCGCAAAAATTGCTTATTTCACGGGAGCCAGATTATTTTCTGGAATGAATAATAGTTCAGTGGTTTGGGTGTAAAGACTTAACATACAGACAGGCACAGCTTTACATTTTTAATATCAGTATAGACGATGACGGTAGTCACTCTCTATCAGGTGCAAGCGATTCTCTCTGCCTCGTTTCGCGTCTTTGTGTATATTTATCCGCATTTCCCGAAGGCTATCAATTTCGTCCAGTCCAATGTCGTGGAACTTGACCTCTGACCTCTGACTCGACGCTAAACAAACAATAAATCCCTCATGGCCTCATCAATCATAATATTTGCAGCTTTCAGAGAGGCTTCCTTCGACTTACAATGCCTAGGAGGTCCTTAGCCAGGGTGTTTTCGTAAAGCTGTCACACTTTTTTTTGTTTGAATTTTTTTTTTGTGAAATTGACGTAATTATGACTAAGGGTTCAGTAAAGTGAGCTAGCATAGGTGCTGTGTATTTGTAACATTAGTGACAACCCGAAAACATATTACCTATTAAATACCAATATTCCAGAATCGATATGCTGCGTATCTGCTGCCAGAAACGTGCAAAGTCTCGCGAGAATCATACTATAATAATACGCTAGATGACGCCCGCAGGCCACAAATCCGTCGCGTCAATTTTTTAATCCTGCGGAAACCGTACTTTTTCCGAAATAAAAAGTATCCTGTGTCCTTTTATGGAACTCAAAGCAATATCGGTAAAGTCGTTTCGACTGAGAATGGTAACTAACATTGTGACACTTTTTTTTAAACATAAGATAATTATATGTATCACATACTTTCTGTTCTGTTCTCTAATAAAAAAACACCTACAAACTTTCCATACATCCGCATACGAACATAACATTATATTTTCATGCGTCTGAATATTTATTGCAAGTGCTCAAAACAGTCACAAACATCCAAACACATTAACGAGGTTATTAGGATAATAAACACTCACCCGTACGCGACGGGAACCATAAAAAACCCATCGAATTTGCAGTAATGATTAACCTACATAAGGAATGGGTAGTTTAACCCTCGTAAAGGTATAACTCCCTTTTCCAATCGTGTCGTATTTGCCGGGGACTACAGGAGGCCTACAACGATGCCGTATTGAGACTCGAAGGAATCTGATGTTTGATGTATCAGGAAAGTTGATACAGATAAATTTTTCCGATCTCAAGTACATATTACCATAGACCAATTATTATATATATTTTTATATAATAAAAGGTATAATTTCTCTATGATATTACGGATGCTCGTTGGCCGCGACCCCCGGCTTAAGCTACCAATTTTGAAACACTAGTTTTCATTGTGAGTGAAAAGTGTATAGGATTTATGGTCACATATGGTTTTTTAGTGACAGGACCTGTGTTGTCATGCACAAGCGATGCGTTATGTCAAACAAAGGTTTGATGAAAAATATAATGTTTTCCTCCTTTGCGAATATGCTTTTAAGGACAAAAATGGCTTTACGAGTATATGTATATAATCACTAAGTCCATGCCAATAATCAAGTTAATCAAGCACGGATATGGATTTCAGCCTTGGATAGTTTTTCGAAGCTGTTATTCCGACACACTAGCGCCACACAGATTTGCGCGATTTCAGCTAGAACTAATTTATTCAGTAGTTCCTCTATGAAAATGTAGATGGCGCTTTAGTTCAGAAGTTTTGAAAACTGAAAACCAAACTTTGTAGTTTGTACTCGATTGCAGATTACCAGAAATTAAAATTGCTCTGTAATTGTAATATTTTTTTTAAGTCACCTGTTATTTTAATGGAAAAAAGAAAACTAATGGCCTATTTAACCGCTTACTGATAAAGTTACTGAAAGGCTATAAACAACTTTTTTTACAGATTATCCATACAACATCTGTCATAAAATGTTGTGGATAGACGATCTGACACATATTAGTAAGCAGTAAACAGGCCCTAACAAAATATTACTACTAGATAGCAATTCTGTGCAAATTGTGATAGCAACGCGAAAAAACGGCTTTCGCCATGAAGAATACTAACAACTAGAGAGCTTTCTATTAATCTAGGCAGATGCGGTCATTAACCCTTTGTCCGAAAATTCGTTATTTTTATACAAACAGCGATTGACAGCGCATGTTGTGTTGTCACTTTGTTGTTGTCAATCGCGGTTTGTATAGAAAATTTCAATTTTTATGACAGAAGATTAATAACAGCTTAGTTTTGCAAAAGAACGTTAATTCATGGTGTGCTCTTTCTCCTTGTATCAATCTTCTGGTATTTTAGGTCATCCGATACTTTTAAATTAAAAAAAAAGTTTATTTAAGATTCTGATAAATTTAACATCATAATTGAAGACAACTGTGGAAGAAGCGGGTAACTAATATTAAAAACCCAGATTTTTGCGTAAATGGACGCTTTAGGACCAGAAAAATTAATTTGAAATTGAAATAACGTCGATTTGATGTATTGCTAGATAAAAAATACTATTTACTCGAAAGTTGTAAAATGTTAGTTATCCGTTTCTACCACATTTGTCTTTAATTATCATAAACAGTCATCTAAGATTATAAAGCATGTGCTAATTTTGTAAATAGCTAGTTGTGAAGGCGCAGATAGGGATCTAGTGAGGGGTACAGCCCTATCATCACGCGACCTCGCGGGGGGTCAAGGCCCATCACTAGTCGATAGATCGTCGATAAATTCGATCTTCGCGAATGTGCTTACGTCATCATTTTAACACGTCAAGGTTACTTCTTTAAGGTCGGAAAAATTTTGGACGCCCATTCTTTTGTTTCGCAATTTCCTTTTGTCTTGACGATTAATAATAAAACTACATTTATGATATTATAATCATATTATGTTTATTAAATAAATGTGCAAGTTTGTTTAGATAATAATAATAATAGACATATATTTGACATATCACACATCACATACACATTTACAAACAGATACAATAAAGTTTAAGAAAACAAAAACTCCACACACACATAGCTCATACAATTAACATCAAGGAATCGGGTGGCATGTGGCATGGTATCGATAGTGCATGTTAGATCTGTATTGTCAAAACGGTAACCGCTCAGGCGTATTACCGTGATGAAACAACACAGTGCCTGGTATTATGTGCTCCCTGTGACTGTCACCCTGAAAGGACTTTCGCTTATACTTAGATTAGATATTTGAGACAGACACACCGAAAGAACTAAACAGATTTTTATGAAATTTGGTTAACACATTTACTATTAGCACTGCTACTAGGATAAATTGTTTACATGCAGGCCAATCCGTGGGTAAATGCTCGTTTTAAAATATAAATAGTTTTTTCTTATGTCTGGTTTACACGTATTGAATAGAAAAGTAGTTAAATAAAATATAACTTAATTTTAAGTGACCCAACTTGCCACTTGCTACTAAATTTTGTGTTCACATGCAGTTCATAACTTAAAGTTAAGTTTAGATTTTGTTAAAATTTTGATACCTACTTATCTACTTCATACGTGTACAGTATTAGTACCAGACATTAGTGAAGAATTAGTTCCCGTTATCTTGCTGATGTTAACTGAAGTAAACAAGGTTGCTCGAGTTTGGGTGCAGGTGCTTTATTTCCGATTTGCCCAAAGTTTGCCCAACTGCGAAGTTTGCCCAGTCTCCGTTGAAGCGCCTGCCAAAGTGCAAACTGTTCAATGCTCTTGAAACTTCAGAATAGCGGACGACTAAAAATGCAAAATAGAAATATTATAGCAATAGACTTCGCCCGCGACTTCGCTTGCGCGGAATTCGAAAATCATGTAAGAATAAGTTTTTTGTGATTTCTGATACAAACATCTTTTTTACTTATATACCTATATAGTAAAATCATTTTTTTTCTCAGGTTGAGCATTTTTAATATCAAAACAAGCTAAAAGATAACAATAATAATATAAATATTATAAATCTAAATACAGTTCTGATTTCTGAATATCTTACGTACATTTCATTCTGGTAATTAATATTATGGACGAAGACTGAAGATACATTAGCTGTAACTATTACATCGCATGCCAACTTTAATTAGAGATAACGAACGTGGTTTTGGATATGGAGCTTTGGGGATAAAATTATATAATAAACATACGTCATCATTATGAACATCAAACATCAATTAACATCATGAGTTGACTTTTTTATGATATTTTGGGGGCAAGCGAGACACGGGTTACCTGATGGAAAGCAACTGGCATCGCCCATGGACGAAGAGTCGCAAGTGCGTTGCCGGCCCTTATGAGGGAATAGGGTATGGGAACAAGGTAATGGGGATTAGGGAAATACGCCCATGATCACATCCACTCTTCGAACACAGATACATGCGAAAGTGAAAAAAGTGTTTATGGAGATAATTCGAGATCCGGGAAGTACATAGGGTATATTTTATCCTGGAAAAATGTACGGTTCCCGTACGATAAATCAATTTTTCCAAACGTTGAGTTGCGGGCATCATCTAGTTCAGTATATCCGTATTTTACATTCGGTCACGGGAATTAAAATCCAATATTTTTATTTGAAATGAAATCATAACCCTTTTCGTTTTACTTTAAATATATGAGATTGGCCTAACCGAATATTAATAAGTTTATACTAGTGATTTATTGGAATTTTCAGGTTACAATTGAAGACAAAAGTAGAAGAAGCGAATAACCGATATTTTACAACCTTCGGGTAAATACTCAATTATTCTCATAAAATGTTGATAAATCTTTTTTTTTTTTTTAATTTATTTTATTTAATAAAACTTAAGAACTAGTACAAATTTATCTCGCCAAACCGAAGTTTGTCGG